>LPNX010654689.1:549868-599080 GCA_001517045.1 Pseudotsuga menziesii
CAGAGCCAATTAAGTTGCAGAGTACAGTGACTTCCACAGTTCGAAGCTACTGCACGCCCAGAGTATTGAGCCAAGCAAATTCTGACTAAAAGCGAACCTCTAGAAGGCATGTTGAGACGTTTTGACCCTGGTCCTGGTGACCGTAGATTCGCCATGACGACGCCACCCAAGGTTGTGAAATTAGAGACAGCACAAGTTAGACAGTCGCTAAGGATGAAGAGTCAAGCGGCAGAAGTAGAAGTTGTCACCAAAGTCTCTGCTAAGGAGAAGAAGAACGCCGAGCCGACCACTGAATATAAGAAAGCAGAGCAGAAGACTGATGAGAAGAAATCTCCCGCTAGGAGAAAGGTAAAAATGAGAAAAAGAAAGCAACGGGAGAAGGTCGCTGACCTATCTGATCAGCTAAGAGAAGCACGAAATATTGCGAAGGTACTGAAACAGAAACCTGAGGGACAGAGGAAACATGTGGATCTGGACCACTTCGAAGAGAAGAGAAGTGGAAGAAGACTGCAAGCCCAGCGAAGGGGAGACTTCCAGAACAAGGACAAAGGCTTGTTCTCGGAGCGGAGTTCATGGGTTGCTTCTTCTCCATCCACGAGGCTCTAGATGGAAGGAAAGGTTTGAGAAGGCTGGAAGATACAGATTTTCCTTGTGATAAAAGTTCTAACCCAGATAAAAAGGAAAGGATATCTGTGGAACACTTCTCAAACACTAGAGCGCTCATACAGAAGAAAGAGCGAAGGAAGCGACACCGTGACTATGGGCAGAAAGGATAAGAGAGCCCAGCGAACTAAGTTACCGAAATTCCAAGAGAATGTGTCGAGGAGATGAAGAATGAAGTCGCAGGACTTCAAGGCAGGTTACAGCGCACTTCGCAGGAGGCGAAGGATAAGTTGCAGCAGGAGAATCCTGTTGCAAGTGGCTCGAGGACGAGCCACAAGTAAGTGTTAGGGGACTGTTGGAACAGGGTCCCGCAGCTACAGAAGAAGCTGTCAGTTTTGGCAGAAAGATATAGTTTTGGTTGAAAGAAGACAAGGCAGAGCTACGACACCGTAGCACGTTTCCAGCTGGAGAGCAGAGCCGAAAACCGTGACTTTTTGGGATGCGAAAGTCAAAGAATGGCAACGGTACCTGAGCGGCCGAGAAGGGAGAGCTCACCCACTGCATTGAAGGCAACGGCGAAAGACAGGAGGGCTCAGCGACCCTCATAAAGAAGAAGGAGCAATGAGGCTCAAGCATTGAAGGCGAAGGACAGAAAGCAGAGAAGCGGTGCATAGTACCCATGGTCAGTGCCGGGAAGCATGGAAGACTACAGAGAGCTGTGGTGTGACAGGAAGCAGCTACCTCAAGGACAGAGAGGACAGACTGTCACTAATTAGGATTTGGGTTACTGTTGGGACGGGCCCACAGTGTTGTAATGGCGAGACCTTCGGGCCACCTATAAAAGCTTGTATTTTGTATTGTAAAGGGTTGGTTGGTTCATAGGATGAGTCGTTAGTTGGTCAGTTGATTATTTTTGAAGTAGACTCAGGAGTCAGTCAGACAGACTGTGTTGTAACGATCCAGACACCTAGCTTATCTGTGAGTCATTTGAGTCTGTATGTAACCATCCACAGAGAGAACAGAGGGGGAAGGATATATTGAAAGAAAGGCAATATAGAGATAGAAATAGGCCAGAGATCTAGAAGAGATCTCGCGCTGCATATGCGGTGCAACAGACTGTGCTAACTTCCCTCAAGATATATAATAGAAGCACAGTTTGGTGGACGTAGCTCCCATCCTGGGGGTGAACCACGTTAAATCTGCGTGTTATGTGTTGCATGAATGTGATTGTACTTGCTTATTGTTACTGGTTATTATGCATATAATGTTAGTTGCAGTAAGTGAATGTATGTATTGTTCAGTTCATGGTAATGCAGGAAGATAGAGATAAGTTGAAGTATTTTAGTAGCTGCTTAAAGACTCCTTTACGTCTGTTTCTAATGACCATTTAATCACAATATAACTTCTGGGAAGTAGAGTTTCACACATCAACATAGTCAACGCTAAGAGTGCAAAGTCGCAGTGGTAAGATATCGCAGAGAGGCGATATCGCACCGGAAGAGGAGCTGGCTAGAAATGACCTAATAAAATCTTCTCTAAAAAAAAAACTAGAAGAGGCAATTCATGGCTATATGAAATATATACAAAAATCCTCACGAAGATCACAACAAGGTCTCCACAAATTATCATGCCTATTATGGTTGATATGTTTAAAATGATCATCAAATAAACCATACTTTTGGTTTCCCCTATCAAATTCAAACATAGAAACAAAAGTGTTCTCAAATTATTCAATTGTTTAACTCTCACCATCATCAAATTATAACTCATTAAGATAATAAATTTGACAGATAATAGATTTTACAAAACACACATCTTCATAAGGAGAAAATGTAGTTGCATGAAACCTCTTACCAACTAAGCCTTTAACATAATATTCAATGGGAACATAAGGAGGATCTTCAATAAGATCTTCAAAGTAGGATTCTTGCTCTACATAAATTTCAAGGGCTTCTTCATTTGCTTCTCTAAGGGTATATTCATTGAATTCCTGCTTTGAATCAAGATGTGTTATGCTAGATACGAGGGCAATAAAATATTCAATAACCTTTTGAATCTTACCCTTTTCTTCATCATGCCAACTACGGAGAAACTTCTTGAAGAAATTTTACAATAGAAGAAATTTATTTGCAACTAAAACAATCATACCAATGTAATGTGTCATCCTTTAATGTGAAAACAAATACTCTCATCAAGTCATCCTCATAAAAATATTGAAATCAACCACAATTTTGATGAAATATGCATTGTGAATGATAATCGAATCATCAAGCCCATGAAACGAAGGAGTAGAATCAAGAAATATATCAAGATCATATCCCTCATTTAGAAAACCAAGGATGCCCCAAAAATCAATTTGAGGAAATCATTTCTCAACCAAAGAACCATCATTTTCAATTTCCAATTCCATTTCCAATAAAGATCTTCAAAATGATATTATAAACCATACCTCAAACCAAGAACAATGTGTGGAGTCACCAAGGCAATCCTTCAAGGTGACTTTAAGATGTTTCATGTGATCACTTTCACATTTAATAATTCCTTTGAAATTTCCAACATGACAAGGGATTTGTCCCTTCGTGGAGTTTCCATATGTAAAGAAAAATATGAAATAAGAGTCTCTCACAAAATATCCTGAAGTATAGTCTTCATATTTCCAGAAACTAGACTTTCTCCTTGACAATGGCACCAAAAATATTACCTCTCCAACAATAACATGTGATTAAAGTCCCAAATTAGCAATTTTGTTGAGAGGAACCAAGATGAAAAGTCCAATGTCACAACACCAATCCCCTTTCGCACTTTTGATTGGATCTTCTCCAACTAAAGGGGGGATTCCCTAAGATGTGATTACTAGGGAAAAGATAATGAGTAGCAAAGTGAGATGAAGGGGTTTCCTTAGTAAAACAGTTGTATCATAACAAGTAAATAATAATGTGATGGGATGATAAAGAGAAACCAATCAAGGAACTATTGTTGACCTTCAATGTCAAATGCAGTCAAAGGATCACCAACTATAAGGGCCTTGCTTAATAAATCACCAAGAGAGAAGGCTTGCAACAACTAACCCAAACCCTACTTGATGGAATTGAAGATGAACTAGGGTTTAAAAGGGAAGGGGTTGAATAAATTATATGCTTGTTTTCTAACTCTTGAGGTGGGACTTATAAAATTGGGTTTATGACTACATAATCCGAATGGATTTGAGGATACAACACATAAATACTATATAAATAAATATGCAAGAAACAATGAAATAAATATCAACTTAAGAAATTTTTCTCCAATGAGGTGGTAGCACCTTTCCCAATGGACTAAACAAGAAGCATAGAAATGGCAATGTAAACGCACCCAGTAAACTTACAACCATGAAGCTCCAAGAAGGATAAGTGCTACATGCATGAAGAAGAAGGGAAACCTTGCAACAAACATTGCTTCAAGACAAAATATATCAATTAAGCTCAAGATAGATGGAACTCCAAAAATCCAACCATGTTTTACAATGAATATTTCTCCTCCTTATATATCCCAAATGAAATAAGAGGGTGCATTCCAAGTGTTGGAGGCATGCATGAGAGAGGGTGCCACCTCTAGAAGATAGAATCCAAGTGTTGAAACACATGCATAGATAAGTGTGCCACCTTTAAGAGAATGTAGGTCACATGGGGAGGTAAATCCTCTTTAAATCAAAATATTATGTCCCCAAGAGGTGTTACCCACTTACAATGAAGATTTCTCCCAGAAAAAAATGAAAAATAGGGAGTTTGACCCAAAAATTCAGGGGATTATGTCCCCATAATAATAAAAAATCAAGGGCTTCCATACATAAATCCCATAAATCAAGGAATATTGTCTCTAGAATCCAAGAAACAAGGGATTATGTGTCCAAAGGGTGCACCTAGCATATTTTTAGGGGTCAAATTGGTCAAAATGAAGTGTTCCCACCTTTTTTTAAGTAAAGGAGCATTCCACATAGTATATACATCCCATCAAACAATACTTTGCAAAAATAAATCATGATAATTACTCCAAGGAACTATAATCCATGTGCAACTCGTTATGTTTTGTCGGGATTCAGATTCAGATTCTAAATAAAGTAATCATAACCATAAGTTGGATTACCCCAATACAATATGAGGGGTGACAACTAGCTCCAATTATGGGACATCTGCTCATCTTTGAAGAAGAGTGCATGAGAACCTCGGAATCTCCTTGTTGTACATGCTTGAGAGGAAGAAGGAAAGATAAACTATGTGATGGGGTGGCTTAATTCACATCCCAAACCCCACATGCTTAATACATATCGAGAGATCATAAATGGCTTTTAAATTACAAGGCATAAGCTAATAATGCCAACAAACTCAATGCTTGCATATGAGATTTATTCATCCCAATCACCTACCCTAACATATAAATAAAAACATGCTAAGTAAAATCATATTTCCAATGTAACCACCTTAGCATCTCATCAATACCATGGGTCTTTCCCTTGAGTTTGGTCATGTTCTAAAACAAGGTGGCATCAATACAAGCGTAAATATACAATGGAATCTGTTATAACTAGATTTTGTTCTTAAGATTATGTGTCTTATTTTCAAAGTTAGTTTTTCTATTACCCTTTAATTTTGAGTTGGTTTTGAGGTTTTTTGGTAATAAGCACATTTTTGTTTGATTTTATGCTTTTAATGATTTGGTTAGTTGGTTTTTAAAGTTTTTCTTTGGGATTATTAGTAAATATATATTCTTTAAGGTCTGAAAAGATTATGATAAAGTTTATTCCAAGTTTTTCTTTGTAATATAACCCTCATTTTTTAGTCCTTTGTCAAATATTTTCATGATGAGATTCATGTAGCAGCTCTGTTTTTCCTGTTTTTGTCATTATCATTGAGAGCAGATTACCAGGTTTTTGTCCACAACAGACTCATTCACAAAAATCTCTCTCAGTTTTTCAACAGCTATTATTGTTTGAGATATTCAAATTCATCTTTGTGGCCTAATTTTCAGGGTTTGAAAATTTTAATAATTTACTTTTTTAGTCACAAATTTCCAGCACGGATTCCGATCAATTTAAGGGAAATTTTAAAAACAAAGAGATTTTTTTTTTATTCATGGACTCATTTAAAAAAACCTTTCTCAATTTTTGCACAAGTATCCCAGATCGAGAGATATGGAGGCGTCTTTGAGACCCAAATTTTCAGAAATTCGCCAAATTTCCTCAAATCCGATTTGCTATTTTTGGGTTAATTGTCTTTAAATATTTTGAGTTAGCATGTAGCTAATTGATGTAACTGTTTCAAATTTCGACCTAGAATGTAGTTATGGAACTACTTTACCTTTGTGATGATAAAAGGAAGACAAACATACAGTGCAAGGGTTCGAATTTTGACTCAAGGAGAGGCTTTTAAGCTCTGATATCTCAAGCTAGCACTTATAGCTCTTATGTAAGTTGATGACTGTTAGTGATTATATACAAACTGATAAGCCCTTTTACCTGTCATGTTGTTTCATTTCTGATCCAGTTGATTTCTCAATCTATAATTTCATTTCTTGTTTAAAGGTTTTATTCATGTAAATGCTTGTAGCTTGTGGGTGGAATCAGTATTTCATGTGTAATGTTTATGGCTTATTGAGATGTGTTTGATCTCCAGTTTATTAAACTTGTTCATGATTTAGTTCTGTGTTATTTTTTTTATGGTTTACCTCCTTTTTGATAAAGTTATAAACCAAAACCATTCAAAAACCAATTTCATTTTGGTTCTTTTTGAGATTGTGTTAGCTTGTTATTTTGGTAGTCTAGGAACAATTTATAGCAAAAACATCTTTGGCACCATTTTCGGGGATGAAGATGAAGTATATCTTCCCTGAGATATCATTATTCATCTGATTTTGAGAAGTGAACAAAGTCAGAAAATATTTTAGACTACAATTTTTCTCCGGCGACTCCACGAAAGAAAGATTTGTTGGCCACTCCACCGATTCAAGATGTCAATGAGCATGGAAGCCATTGTGGCTGCGAGGCATGCTTTCTGTTATTTCTCAAATATTGTTGGTTTTCCACATCCAGTGCTTTCTATAACTGAGTGGGGTGACTATCTTCCTAGATTCAATGGAAACAAGTATGAGCATCCTCGTGAGCACTTATTAAATTTTCATAAATGCATGCTTGAACATGATTTTATTCATGAGGATGTATTAATCATGATGTTCATATTTTCTTTCGAAGAACATGCTCGTAAATGGTGTCAATCTCTTCCCACTGTTAGCATTCATTCTTTGAAGGAGTTTCATACTGTTTTTCATCATCATTATCAAAGATTTTATCTGGCAGATCTTTTATTTGAAAATTGTTGTGAGGAATATGAATTGCATGATGAGATGGAAGATATATAGAGAGAAGAATTGGTCCCTCACAATATTCATTAGGTATCTAATGATCTTCAAGATGATAGGTTTTCCCATAAATATGAACTAGAAGTGAATAATGAAGAAGCTGAAGCTTCTTTTATTATCATTAATTATGGTTATTATAAACCTAGAGATTTTCTTTATTTAGATACAAAACACAATGATCAGTTGTCTTTTGGTAAAATGCAAATGGAAATCAGTAAGGACAATCCCCAGCTTTCAAATTTGCAGACAAAAGGAAATTGCACCAACCATGAAGAACTGGATTTGCAGAGATCATCTATTTCCAAGGAGGAACAGCAAGAGGACTTTCTTTCTCTTTATGTACCCTTTACTTCAAATCTTGATAAAAAAGATAATAATGATGAGGAAGATCATGCTAATGTTTTTTCAAATCAGCCTTTTTATGATGAATATGATGAAGACATTGAATTTTTAGATCGAGAGTTTCATGATCAATAGAAACCGATTGTAGGTGAATTATATTCCAATCTTTTTATTGAATAAGAAAAATTTATGAATTGCTTTGACACTCAAATTGATAGCAGCCAGACTGTAGATACTTTGAATATAATATTAGATGTGTCTAATATCCATGGCCGTGATAAATTTGCTGCTCAAAACCATTATGAAAATATGCCAATATTTTATGGATATAAAGAAATACTACAGCCATTCTTTCAGTCCTCATTAGTTGAGCAGCACTCTTCAGAAATCAGTCAGCTTGCGTTGGTGGAAGATATAAAATAGGATAACCTCAACAGAGTCGAAGATTTTATATATTGTTCTCTTATTGCATTATCTCATGGAGTATTGAGAATTGAGGACACCAATTTGTAGTCCATTCTTTTTTAACAACATGAAGGAATAATTTTGCATGAGTTTCATGATCTTGTATCTTCTTGGATGGAGTTGTATTTTTCAAAGGTTTCTAATGCTCCAGCTTTTGGTATACTTCTTATTTCTAGTCATAAGTATCAGCTGCCTACATACTCTTCATTGAATTTATCACATTTTTTGTGGGTCTTCTCAAACAATAGCATGCCTGGAATTATAATTCTCAGTCAAATGGTTTCTTGGCTTCACTGGAAGTATGATTACACTTGATTAGGTTGTTTCCTCCAATTAGAATTAGGAGTAAATAGCAGAATAAGCTCGCTATACGATCATGTAGATTCTTTTCAGTATGCTGGTTTGTAGCAGTATTTTGTCATTTTAGAGGTATGTGTTCAGAGTTTGAGAAAGTTGCAGAGATTTGGTAAATGGCTCTATCACCCAATGAATAAGGCACAAGGTCTACAGGTTCTTGAAACCTCACAAGGAGGCTTTCATCCCGCAGCATGAGCCAAATTTTATAACCAGATTTTGTTCTTAAGATTATGTGTCTTATTTTTCAAAGTTGGTTTTTCTATTACCTTTCAATTTTGAGTTGGTTTTGAGGTTTTTTGGTAATAAGTACATTTTTGTTTGATTTTATGCTTTTAATGATTTGGTTATTTCATTTTTGTCGGTTTTTAAAGTTTTTCTTCGGGATTATTAATAAATATATATTCTTTAAGGTCTGAAAAGCTTATGATAAAGTTTATTCCAAGTTTTTCTTTATAATCTAACCCTCATTTTTTAGTCCTTTGTCAAATATTTTCATGATGAGATTCCTGTAGCAACTCTGTTTTTCCTGTTTTTGTCATTATCATTGGGAGCATATTACGAGGTGATGGAAACGAATTATAGAAAACCAAAAAAGATTTTTGTCCAAAACAAAATAATTCACAAAAACCTCTCTCAGTTTTGCAACAGATATTATCATTTCAGAGATTCGAATTCATCTTTGTGGCCTATTTTTCAAGGTTTGAAAATTTTAATAATTTACTGTTTTAGTTACAAATTTCCAGCAAGGATTCTAATCAATTTAAGTGGAATTTTTAAAAACCAAAAGATAATTTTGTTATTCATGGACTCATTAAAAAAAACCTCTCTTATTTTTGGCACAGGTATCCTAGATCGAGAGATATGGAGGCGTCTTTGAGACCCAAATTTTCAGAAATTCGCCAAATTTCCCCAAATCCGATTTGCTATTTTTGGGTTAATTGTCTTTAAAGATTTTGAGTTAGCATGTAACTAATTGATGTAACTGTTTCAAATTTCGACCTAGAATGTAGTTATGGAACTACTTTACCTTTGTGATGATAAAATGAAGACAAACATACAGTGCAAGGGTTCGAATTTTGACTCAAGGAGAGGCTTTTAAGCTCTGATATCTTAAGCTAGCACTTGTAACTCTTATGTAAGTTGATGACTGTTATTGATTATATAGGAACTGATAAGCCTTTTTACTTGTCATGTTGTTTCATTTCTTATCTGGTTGATTGCTCAATCTACAATTTCATTTCTTGTTTAAAGGTTTTATTCATGTAAATGCTTGTAGCTTATGGGTGGAATCAATATTTCATGTGTAATGTTTATGGCTTATTGAGATGTGTTTGATCCCCAGTTTATTAAACTTTTTCATGATTTAGTTATGTGTTAATTTGTTTATGGTTTACCTCCTTGTTGATAAATTTTTAAAGCAAAACCATTCAAAACCAATTTCATTTTGTTTCTTTTTGAGATTGTGTTAGCTTGTTCTTGTGTTAGTATAGGAACAATTTCGAGCACAAATAGAATCTATAATATAGTATGGATGAAAATACATCAGAACTTAGTAGCATGTGTGACACCATCAAAATCTTGTTAATCAAGGCATGAATTTCCGCAACATCCCTCTATCCAATATTAGACGGAGCTTACATGCATCCCTTTCATAGGGTATCCCATCAAAATTTATAATAGCATCATGATTACCCTGAAACAAATAGGACTTAGGATACACCATATCTTGCATATGATCATCAAAATAAAATGAAGGGGGTTGAGTAAATCTACAATAATAATGTGGCTGCTCCATGTAATTTCCGTCCTCAAAAATATCATTAATAGTTCAACTTTCACCTAGAAAATCATAAAAAATAGGATGGTTGTGGGGTTGTAATTTTTTTGAATATGTTCCCTCACAAATATGCTCCAAATGATCTGAAAAGTCTACAACCACTGTTGAGAAACATGGATGGAAATGACCCAAAGAAAGCTTATCTAAATCAATAATAGAATAGGGTGTACATTGTTGTAGCAAATCTATACAAAAATACTCATGAAGATGCTAAAAATATTTAATGTTAGTAAGCATATATGGACGGAAACAATCTTAAAATATTTTTGTAGCTACTTTTACAATAGAAGGTCATCCAAAACTTCAAAATCGTCCTTTTCTCCTTGAGAAATTATAATATATGTATCATAGATAGGGTCACTACAAGGTATCCATAAATTATCATCCCTACTATGGTTGGTATCTTGAAAATTCTCATGAAATAAACCATACTCTTGGTTTCCCCTATCATCCTCAAACATAAAAACAGAAGTGTTCTCAATTTTTTCAACTTTTTCACTCTCACTATCATAAAAAATTAACCCATTAATTTCATAAATTTGAGAGAGATTAGAGTTTACCAAATCCACATATTCATGAGGAGAAAATATAGGTGCATGCAATCTCTCACCAACTTAGTCTTTAACTTGCACTTCAATCAAAAGATGGGGAAGCTCTTCAACAAGATCTTCATAAGAGGCTTCTTGATCTACTTGGTATATTTCGTGGGCTTCTTTATCTGCTTCTCCAAGGGCATCCTCATTGAATTCTTTTTTTCAAAACAAGATGTGTTCTGCTAGGGATGAAAGCAATATCCTCTTCAATAACCTTGTCAATCTTGCCCTCTTCTTCATCATGCCAATTATAGAGAAACTTCTTAAAGAAATATGCAGTAGAATAAATTTATTCACAACTAAACCTATTCTACCAATCTAGGTAATCATCCTCTAATTTCCATACAATTAGTCTCATCAAATCATCCTCATGAAAAATATTGAAATCAACCACAAATTTGGTGAAAGATGCAATGTAAAGGATAATTGAATCATAAAACCCATTAAATGAAGGAGTAGAATCAAACAATGCATGCATATCATAGCCCTCATTTAGAAAACCAAGGATACCCAAAAAATCAAGTCGAGGAAAACATTTTTCAACCAAGAACCATCATCCTCAATTTTTGAATCCATTTCCCTTCAAGATCTTCAAAATGTTATTAAAAATCAAAGACCAAACCAAGAACAATGTGTGGAAGTTTCAAGATATTGGATGTGCTCACCTTTACATGCAACAAATAATTCAAAATTTGCAATGGAATAAGGGCTCCATACATTCAAGGAGTTTCTAGGTGAGAAGAAAAAATCGCAATAAGACTCTCTCACAAAAGATCATGAAGCATAGTCTTCAATTTCTGGAACTGGACTTTCTCCCTGGTAATGGTGTCAAAAATGTTACCTCTCCAACTAATATGCATGATTAAAGTCCTGAAGAATCGAGCTATCCAAGGGGAACCAAGATGAAAAATACAATGCCACCACCATGGTATTTTTTAAGTATTCTAATATTATACTTAAGTATAGTTTTCTAGGGGATTGCTTTGGATTGAAAAAAAAACATGTTTATAGATAGGCAGGCGAATATTAAATATGAAACATAAAATTAACACTGAAATGTGTAAATTTTGGTGAATATTATGATAAAAAAAAAACATATTTTATGTAAATATAGGTGATATTAAACACTAAATATGACAAAATAGAGAATTTATTTTTTGAAAAAAAACCCAAAAATAGTTAATTGGTGAAATTTCGCCCCTAAAAATTACCCTGGGGCCCACCACACCAATCTTGTTTTGCACTTTTGGTTGGTTATTCTCCAACTCAAGGGGGGTTTCCCTAAGATTGGATTACTAAGTCTATGACAATGAGGAGCAAGGTGAGATGAAGAACTTACCCTAGCAAAAGGGTTGTAGCTTTCAAGTGAAGAAAATGGTGACAAGAGGACAAAGAGAATTTGGTCAAGAGACAAGTGTCAATCCACCAAGGGAAAATGGATTCAAAGGATCACCAAATAAGAGGACCTTGCTCAATAATTCATCGAGAGTGAAGAATTGCAACTACTAATATTAACCCTACTTGATGGAATTAAAGATGGACTGGGGTTTACAAGTGAAGGGATCAAATAAAGTATCTAATTCCTTTCGATATCTTGAGGTGCACCTTATAAATTAAGGTCTATGGTTGGATGATTCTATTATGGATAAATATTCCTATGGTTTGGGGTGGTCCACAACAAACAAGATGACACCAAAAATCACATCCATTCTCAAGTATGCTAAATAAATTAAAGAATCTAACAACTAAGGGATAGAGTTCATACCTCAATCGGATGTTCGAAGAAGACCACCATTGAGCTCATGATCAAATGAGTGTCCCTACATTTTTACCTCAACAACAAATATGTATACAAGCATAAAATATATTTTAATGTTAGCATTCAAACTAGCACAATCCATTTAAGCATGTATAAAGCAATTATACCCATGGATACAAATATAAACAATTGCACATGAAATTTGGACAATAAATGGATATTTCTATTAATGTAAAAATAGAGATACAATGTGACAACCTCTATCGGCACCTCAGTAGAACCAAAAAACCAAGTTCCTCCACCTGGGCCTCCACCACTTCAATCCTCCATAGCAAGGCAATATCATAAAGATAATGGAGAGCTTGGGAGATGAACATAAGGAGTTCTATGCACAAGGACAAAGGGATGCAGACTCAAGCATATGGCAATGGGGAAATTTTTTGCTATAGTTTCTTTACTCTCAAAGTTTATCCCCCTCTAATGCTTCACAATGGCTCCATATATGGCCCTCAAATGGGAAATGGAGGGTCAAATCGAAGCATTTCCGGGAAAATGGAAGGAAAAGGATCAAGTTACTCGTTACTTAATGAGGAAAATTCTAAATTTTCTTTTTTAGCATAAAACCCAATGTACACGGGTTGTAATGGTGCAACCTGCGTATACGCAAGATGCATAGTTGTTGACCCATGCATATCTTCAAAAATGTATTTTTTAGGGTTAAACTAAAGCATCAGGGATATAGTGAGTAAGTGGGGTATGGTGAGTCTACATAGTGACAAGGGAAGGCCATCAAGGAATGACGCATAAGGTGTGGAAAATCATGCTATAACATATTCAATTGAAGGTAAATATACAAAACATAAATATCGTATAAATGAATATGCAAGAAAGAATGAAATATAGATTAACTTAAGGCATATTTCTCTAATGAGGTTGTGACACCTTTCCCAATGGCCTAAACAAGAAGCATAGAAATGACAATGTAAAGGAACCAAGTAAACTTACAACCATGAACATCCAAGCAAGATAAGTGTTCCATATGTGAATAAGAAGGGAATCCTTACAACAAGCATTGCTACAATATAATATATATTGATTAGTCTCAAGAGATAGTGAACTCCAAAACTCCAACCATGTTTTACAATGAAGATGGCTCCTCCTTATACAACCTAAATGAATTAAGAGGGAACATGTCAAGTGTTGGAGGCATATATGAGAGAGAGTGTTGCATCTAGACAATATTATTTCAAGCATTGAAACATGTGAATAGGGAAGTGTTAGGCCTCTAAGATAAGGTAGGCCATGTGGGGAGGAAAATCCCCCTCAAATTAAGGGATTATGTCCCCAGGAGGTGTCCCCCCACCCCACTTAGAATAAGGAACTCCCCCCTAAACAAAATCCAAAAAAAGAGGATTTTAGGCCCTAAAATAAGGGGATTATGTCCCCATAATCCAGAAATAATGTATTTCCAGACGTAATTCCCATATATCAAGGAATCTCGCCTCCAAAACCTAAAAAACAAGGAATCATGTCTCGAGGGGGTGCACAAGACTAATCTTTCTCCATTTTATTCAAGTTATATGTATGTTTATGTTAGCTTCTTGGAAATTTATCTGATATTGAAGCTCAGATTGATTTACATTTTATGTTGCTCGTACCACAGTTTTTGCTCATAGCTAGGATAGGATTTAACATGTACTTTTTGCATTTAGACTAAAGCATTCTTACATCCTACATATAATATTTTAGAAGACATATACAAACCAAAACATTAATGTTTATCAAGTCATAATCTGAATGGGTTCCCTATTCTAAACAACCTAAATTCTAATTTAAGACTTTCTGGTGAGGAGAACCCTTGTTATAGGAGAGGGCATCTCCTCACATCCAAAAAAATTGGTGCAAGAAGATAAGCTTGAATTATATTGTTGGTGGAGAACCTCATTGTTCACATAATTTCAAGTCTAGAACTTCCAGTCATGAATCCCAACCCATTATACCCGTGGTGATAACCTTGACCTTGAATCATTCTTCAAAGATAATGTTGTTGAATTCGAAGGTCCTAAAGCTACCAATATCGAAACTCATTACATAGTCTTGAATCAATAAGTAGACACTTTTGAATGAATCACCCAAACATATGCCAAATAAAATGGGCAATTGCATGTTGCTCCTTTATTGACTTGATGACCATTAGCCCATATGGATCTTACCCAAACCCAAGAGTCACTTCTAGTTGATAATGTATAATATTTAGTCGAACTTGCTCTTCAAGAGATCCCAAAACCATTAGATTAAATTCCACCATCACCTTAAATCTCACATTGTGTTTCACATAGCACTACCCCCTAAGTCTAAGATTAATATCAAAACTTACGATATCTTACAATAGTTATTAGTCAAATAAATGGAAAATATTCCCCAACCCTAAATTCTCGCATGGATGTCCCAAGATGCCCTAAATTTTGGGGGCAGCTTAATGATTTACCAAAGCATCTCAAAATGATTATTCCCAAATTTGACCTAGATAAAGCATGTTCTCCTAAAAATAATATGAATAAAAGGAAAAGGCCTTGTAGTGGAGGTTATAGCAGAGGTTTTTAGTTTTACAAGATTGGCCAAAATTATCAAAAAAAACTTCGCTACAACCCCCACAAATGGTACTTGATGTTTCAGTGGAGGTTTCTATGAAAATGTATTATAACTAAAAAAACACTACGGCCAAATGCTTTTGCGGATTTTTTTCTGGTGCGCTTGATTGGTTGAAACCACCGGTGCTAACTCACATAACAAGAATTGGTGCATTAAAAATAAATAATAGAACCGATGTGAATAAAAACAAAATCGATTCTTAACAATACATATAGAACTGATGCACAACAAAAATTTAACAAGAAATAGTGATTTATAACAACATATGCTGTAACACCCCGGTTTTGACCCCGTTGCATTAGATGTACATGATGTATGTATTGTAAATGTTCATGGTGCGGAGCTAAAGGCCAAGGCCCCACCATTGATTGGTTATGCTATGTTTCGGATTTAAATTGTCACCGATGGTATATCGGGGCATGCGGCATACATATTGTGTTTTGTCATCATGTAAATATGCATATTTAATTAAATGAACCCGACCAGCTACGTTCGCGGCAACCAAATTGAGAAGGGGCATGATTTTCACAAGGATAAGGGTGGGGGAAATGTCAAACCTTAGGCAATGGGGGGAAAAAGCCATGTGTCATTTTTCCTTGTCTTATCCAACTACCACCTTAAAACGTCTAGCTGAGTAATTGGGGCATTTATTGTTTTGGGAGTGGGGGTGGCAGGATTGTCATTCCTTGCCCATCCGCACACTCCACCAGCAATGAACCTCACGATGGGTAGAGAGATGACTACGCCTCTCATTCCACGCACTACAGGGACGCCATTCTTGCCTTGGCTGTTCATTTTTTCTCACGCACAGGAGCTTTCTTGGTTTTACCCCCGTCGTTTTTCCCCTACAGATTTGCGGATGGTGTGGCCGTATCCTTTCCTCACAGGCTGAGTTGTGGGTTCTGCATTGTTGTTATTCACGTAGTGAGCTGGGAGCCGTGCTCTTCCATCCATGATTTGTTGTGAAGGGACCATTCACGTTCTCGGCTGTATGATATCCTTACAGACTGGTATGGCCGTTTAATTTTCTGTCATTTCGATGTTGAGATTGGGACCGTTGTTCTTCCCGTGAGTTATGGTTGCCGCCATTCTCCTCGAGCTTTGTTGTGTTGCTGTGGTCTCCCTTACGTTGTGATGGTTGTGGTCTTCTTTACATTTGGGGTCTGGTGCAAGTTTCCCTCACGCACATATTGTTTGGAGTCGTTTTCCCCATGTTGTGAGTTGTGCTCACTGATTACATTTTGGGACTGTTATTTTCCCCACGTTCACTGATACGTTTGGGACTGTATAATTCGCTTGGGAGTCGTTTTCCCCTGTTAAGCTGTAATTGCTGATTAATTTCCTGCGTGCAATGGTTGGTCTTCAGACTGTGTTGGGAGCAGGGGTGGAGGCTTGGTTTGCTTGATAAACCTGGTGGCTGGAAACCACACAGACAGGGCTAGAGGGCTGGCTTTCTTCTCCACAACCCCTGAATAGCACTGGAAGGGAATGCAGGGCCTGAGGGACTGTGTAGCAGAGAAGGGACTGATTCCTTGTGTTGGGTGTGTGTGGGTTTCTTAGAAGCCAGGCTAGTTCTAGTGCAGGTGTTCTTAGCTTTGTAATGAGCTCACCACCTTAGCATTTAGCCTTTCCCATCTCCTTAATGGCCTGATAAACCTAACCATGTTGGCTTGGCTGTCTCGTTGATGGCCTAATAAACCCAACTGTGTTAGCTTGGTTGTGTTTTGTGTATCCTTGGCTATGTGTAAGCCTGCTTGTTCCCTTATTCCTTGGAGAATCATGCCTGGCAGCGTTGTTGAGAGATTAAGGAGCATGCTAGCCTATGGTTGGGTGGAACGTTGCAGCGACGTAGTTGGTTGCGGAACGAGTTCTTCATAAGATAAGTGATCTTGTCTATTTTACTTCTGCAATCATATTTATTGTTAATGAATGTGATGAACATGTTGAATGAATGCTTGTATAAATGTATGTTGCTTCCGCTGTGTATGATAGATAATTGCATATGTGCATTTTCTACTTCAATGCATTTTATTTCAGCATTTCAACATCTCGTGAATGCACATGTTCATGGGGCTGGTAGCTTGGATGGTTAACGCCATGGTCACGTCCTCTTCGCCGGTCGGAGGGTCGGGGACGTGACATATGCACCAATTCCTATGACCTATTGAACAACACCAACGCCATATAACAACATATGGACTGGGGATTTGTATTTGAAGTAGCACATGTGTGGTATTATACCAGAGCACATCGGGACGTAAATAATAGAAAAATACATGTGGCTTGTGACAAGTATAATGTTGCTTCTGGGCTATGTTGTTACGTGCACCAGTGTGGTAATGTATGAAACAGATCGGTGTTATCATAAAAATGAAAAGCATCGCTGATTATTTTTTGTTTGGTGAACTATGACTACAGACATCACAATGGAATATATATTTTTATTTTATTTTATTTTATTACATTATTCATCATAAATTGAGATGTTTTTTATAGTAGTATTCATTTGAATTTTTGTTATTGCAATTGGATATGATGTTTGGATTACTTTATTATGTCATAAATTTTTTCATCTATTGTAATATTTAATCATCCATATATTTAATTAGCGTTTTAACATTTCACAACACTAGAGAATGCAATAGAATAAAAAAATACTCATTTTATTATATATCAATAAAAGGGCCCTTGGAACATAGAATGGGACAACATAGAGTCCACAATAATCAAAATGTCAGCATGCATGTAGTCATTACACTTATTGGGAACTCGTCTTATTTCAATTGGGACACTATGTCTAGTATAGTATACATTAAAATGTTTGATTTTAACACTAGACAATTATTTCAGAATATACAGCAACTTACATTAACATCCAAAATATACAAATCATCATTCTTCATTGGAACTACTTTCAGTTCTTGATCAATTTGCACGAACTGAGTTATTTGCCTAAATGCTTTGCTCGTTGCCTCAATTGTTCTCCTCTTCTTCAAATTCCATCTACAAACATAAAAATAAAGTGTAATTAGTGTATCTACATTGTTGAGAATAATGAAAATTATAATAGGTAATATACATTAATGTAAATTGAAAAAAAACATACCATATAAAAACAAGATACAAATGTGAAAAGGGCATACTAAAGATGCACCTAGAGTAGTAAGACTCTGATGTGCGAAGGCTGTGAACATCGCGATAGAAGGGGGGCGACGAATGGAAAGATAAGGGGTAGATGGGTGTAAGTTTTGATGAGACTGTGAGGGCGGTCGAGGAAGAGAGTGGTTGTACAAGGGGAGGAGCAAGGTTCTGAGTAGAGAAGAGGCAGAGGATAGGAGAAGGTCCTGATGCGATCGAAATGCAAGACCGTGAAGGACAACCACACGGGACGAAGCAGCCATACACCAACGCCTAAAGTAGCAGCAAGATCAAACCTCGATAGCAACATGTCCACACCTCCACGCACTAATCCACCATCAGGAAAATATGCGCAATCTACATCGACGTGTTCGACGTGCCAAGCGGCATCTAGTAGTAAATCAGCATTTGCAGGAAGAAGGTCTAGGATGGCATGAGACGATATGAAGCTACCTATGTTCCATGGAAATGGCACTGATGACCCGAAATAGTATTGGTTCTTATGTGAGGCAGTCTAGACTGCCAGACATACTATTGACGAGGATGTGAAAAAAGGCCAGTTAGCGACCACCCTTCGAGGTTGTGCGCTCTATTGGTACATGATATTCATACAGGTCCCGCAAGGGACCATAGCAAAGACTTTGGATGAGATTCGGAAGGGACTACTTGAAGAATTCAAGAAACCAAAATCTAAAGCACAATACATTACAGAGATGAAGGAAATCAAACAATTCCCTAATGAGATGGTTTGGGACTTTGATCAGAGATTTAAGACGCTGATGGAACGGGTCAGCTTCAATATGAGTGACCTCCAACATAAAGAATGGTTCATCGTGGCACTGGTCCCTCATACCTGACACCCATAAATGCAGCAAAAGATCGTTATGCAGAGTGAGGCTCTGGAAATTGCGATGAATCTGGAAGCTTCACCTATCGAAGAAACTGTTGTTGGCATGAACCAAATCCAAGCGCAGCTAGAAAACCTGATGATTCAACTATGGGAATGAACAAGAAGGAAAAAGTTGAACATGATGACTTGTGGTGCACTCGGTGTCACGTGGACAGACACCTGTCTTTCTTTTCGGAATTATCTACTCTTAGGAGTGTCGAACCCGTTAAGTTGCAGTAGTGTGTTGTGGTGTCACATATGTCAAGTATATGGCCATCGACATGAAGATTGTACCTACATGCAGAAAATGGTTACGAAGCCAGCAAGCTTATATTGCACTTTTTGTCACTCAGTTGGGCACGAGGATAAGGACTGTCGATCCTATGATCTGCTTCAAGAGTGGACCTATGATGCATATTTTGTGAAAGGTGAAGATCCTCGCATGGTGCAGTAGCTACAGCCGCAGGTAATATAGCCACCACCTCAAGCCCAGTATACGCCACCACCGCAGATGCAGTTTATTCCATCACAACCAAAGACACAGGTTGAACCATAGCCGCATTTCGTGCGGACACCACAGTACTCTCAGAACCCAATGGCTCTGTCACAGCTGCAGTATGTCCAAGTAATGCATTATGTTCAGCAGTAGCTGACTCCCCCACAACAGCATATGGCACAACCCTAGTATCAGCAACAAGTAGCTCAACCACTATATCAGCAGCAAGGAGAATCCTGCGGAGGATTTGGATTCAGGGGAAGAGGAAGTTTTGGTCGTGGAGGAGGATGAGGTCATGCATCCATCCAGTGTTACAACTGTGGGACATTTGCTCACTATTAGAGATATTTTCCCCATTTTCAATGCGTGTACTATGGGGTGAATGATCATACTATTGAAAATTGTCCTCAGTTAATTGCAAGATGGCAGGCCAGCAATGTTCCGCTATTACAGAATCAGAATCAATTCCAGGCCCATAATCAAATACAGAACTAGCAGTAACTGCAGAATCAAGGGCAGCACCAAATTCGAGTACAAAATTAGAAAATCAATCAGCCTATGAGCCCACTAGTGAACCAGAATCCACCTCTGAATCAGCCTCCACCGAAGAACTAGAATCAAGGGTCGACGGTTCCGACCATCCTACTAGAACCACCGACAGAGGATGTTGATGTCAGCATTTTTACTCGAGGAGGTGCAACGAATGGAGAAGATGGACCGTGACCACAAGTGCAATTGGCTAGCAATAAGAAAGCACAGTTTTATATCGCAATCAAGAGAGAGACCTTTTTCAAAGCTCGCGAGGCGCTTGGAAGAAATACTGGTAAGACACCTACTTTTGGCATGCCTTTTGATTTTGATTCTTCGTTAGAATCTAGACCATCGCAATAGTATGGTGCCTTGCAACAGTTCTTCTAGATTTGCTTATCCCTGGAAAAAGATCTCGATGCTCTGGTTGAGATCGAGAATTTGTTGCACCATCTGGTTATAGAGTTGCAAGACTCTGCAGTGAATTCTTTACAGAAGAAAAAGACAAGCAAAGAAATGCGAATGAACATCCAGATTAGAGACTACAAAGTCGATTCAATTATTCTAGATCTTTGGTTAGATGTGAATATCCTAATCAAACAAATGTGGCAGAAGATGGGGGAGCCGAAGCTTTGTTGGTCCCCAGTGCAGCTGGATTGGATAATCAGGCCAAAGTTCAACCAATCAGTCATGTGTCGAATCTGGTTGTAGATGTCAAAGGTATGAGGACTCGTGCTAATTTCAATGTAATCGAAGTCATTGATGTAGGGGGATCTTATCCCGCGCTGCAAGGGATTGGATGGGCCAACAACAGCATGGTCATGATAAATTTTAAAAGGTGGATGATGACATTTGAGAACCAATATATCCAAGTCATTGCTCCAATGGATCCAAATGAAGGAAGGTGATATATTGAAACAGTCAAAGATGAAGTCGTGAGAGGATGGGATCACGTTTACAGTATCTCTAAGGATTACATCCATCCTACAGCAGATGGAGAAATGGGTTGGCGTAGCGCTAGCTCTGCATCCTCTGATTCTGATGATGGCTGGAAAATTTGCAAAATCGGATGCATGAAGTATCACTCATAAAGTGTGGGATGATCACGCAGTCATTGCGCCATATCGTGAATGAGATCATTGAGTTATCGATATACGAAGGACTCCACAAACTATCTAGGTTCCTCGAGGAGTTTTAAGCAAATGTATCTAAGCCTCAACGCTTGTTGGCATTAGGAGAAGCATCGAAGGCCACTCCAGCACGCTAGTGGGCAGTTCATAAGGAGACAATTCATGAATGGGCACAGTGTCGACGGTTGCTAATCGTGCACTTCAGAGATTTGGAGGTATATCACACTGGGAGATATGATGGGCAGAATAACCCTTGTAGTCATCTAAGGGAATTCCAGAAACTGTGGGCATCACAACCCAAGGATGAGTGGGTCCATGCATTTATTCACACATTGGATGAAATGCCAAAGTCTTGGTACATATCAGCCGAGCTGCACAGAGAAATTACCACTTGGGAGGAGCTGACTTTTTGCTTTACGCATACCTTCGACTTTGAAGATGCTAACACAGAAGTTAACAATGCACTACAGATCATTTGGGACATAGTCTTGAAAGCGGTCCTAGTTGCATATCCAATGGACCCACATGCGCATTGCCACATGCAATCGATGATGGAATGATACAACCTCTCTGGCGAGCCGAAAGATGATGATAAGTTGTGCAACATTAATATTCAATAAATTGAAGGAAGTCAGGATTTCGCAGCACCAGATGTGTCGACAATCCCATGACTCAACCGTTGAATATTAAGAAAGTTCTCATTGGGATGGAGGCGAATCAAAAATTTGCCAACATTGGGGACTGTTGGGATGAGGAGACCATGGAAAAGATCACCGATCTATTACATGAGTTTCAACATTTTTTCCAATGAAATTCTTAGAAATGAAGGGAATATTGGGTGACCTAGGGGAAATCAAAATATCGTTAAAACCAGATGCAAAACCAATGCGACAAAGGCCATACTGTTTGAATCCTCGCTATAAAGAAAGGGTCAAGTCTGAACTTGATCGGATGCTAGATGCAGGGATTATTGAGCATGTTGAAGAATCAGAATGGATAAGTCCTATGGTGGTTCAAGACAAAAAGACTGGGGAAATCCGAATCTATGTTTATCTAAGGAAGCTGAAAGATGCTTGCATGCATGATCCTTTTTCGACACCATTCACTAATGAGGTTCTTGAGGGAGTAGGTGGTCAAGAAATGTATTCTTTCACAAATGGATTTTCTGGGTATCGCCAGATTAGAATTGCAAAGGAAGACCACCATAAAACCACATTTGTCACCGAATGGGGTTTCTTTCAGTACATTATAATACCCTTTGGGATGAAGAATGCACCTACGGTATTCTTTTGGGTTGTCGCCGTTGCATTTAAAGACTTTATTCAAAAGTTTCTGCAAGTATATATGGATGATTAGAAAGTCTACAGATTGATCAAGGATCACTTGGAAAACCTTCGCTTGATGTTGGAGAGGTGTCGACAGCACCAGATCGCATTGAATTCAAAGAAGTGCATATTTTGTGCGCCATTCAGGATATTGTTGGGTCATATCGTTTGTAAGCAGGGGATTTTGGTTGATCCAGCAAAGATTGCACTCATTCTGAGCCTGTTGCCACCTACAAATATGAAGATGCTTCACGTGACACTGGGACACACTGGGTACTATCGCAAGTTTATCCGCGATTATACTGCAATCACTACCCCCATGGAGAAATTTTTAAATCAGGATGCCGCATTCATATGGTATTAAGAGTGTCAAAGTAGCTTTGACACATTGAAGACTAAGATGGCTTCAACACCCATACTTGTGTTCCCCGATTGGACCAAGGATTTTCATGTCCATGTCGATGCCTCATCCGTTGCGTTGGGAGTTGTACTCACGCAACCAAGAGAAGGAGATCTGGATCACTTGATTGCTTTTGCTAGTAGGAAGTTATCCTTTGCTGAGAATAATTATACGACTGCAAAAAGAGAGGGATTGGCGATGGTATATGCCCTGGAGAAGTTCAGGCACTATCTCTTGGGCGGTCACTTCAAAATGTTCACTAACCATTTGGCTTTGAAATATCTGGTTAATAAGCCTATGGTTGGGGGGGAAGATCTGTTGTTGGCTACTTCTCTTTCAGGAATTTGACTTCAAAATAATATTGAAGCCAGGACGCATGAATGTTGGTCTTGATCACCTATCCTGCATTGAAACAAGTGAAGAGCCTAACAATATTGACGACGGATTGTCGAACACGCAACTGTTTCAAGTTGATATTGTAGATGACCACTATGCACCGATGATTCAATTTTTGGCAACTGGAGTTGTGCCAGTGGAGATGACAACTAGTCAAAAGAAGCAGTTGCTAACATATTTCCAACTAATCATTGGGCACTTATACAAGCTTGGACCTGATGAGATCATGTGACGATGTGTTCTACCTCATGAAAAATGCCACATTCTAGAAGACGCACATACATGATTTGTGGGTGGACATTATGGAGGAAGGGATACCACACGTAAGGTACTACGCATCGAGCTATGGTGTCCTACTTTTCATAATGATGCTACATACTATGCGCGGAGCTGCGATCTTTTTCAACATGTCGAGAAACCATCGCAGCAAGATGAGATGTCGCTTATACCACAGGTAACTTTACAACCTTTTGATAAATGGGCGGTGGACTTTGTGGGTCCAATCAACCCGCCAAGGAAGTGAACCAGTGCACACTACATCATCATAGGAACTGACTATCTAACAAGGTGGGCGAAGGCTGCACCAGTTGTGGATTGCACCACTGCGACAGCAGCAAAGTTCATACTTGAAAACATCGTGACATGGTTCGGATGCCCTAGGATATTGATGAGTGACTAGGGAAGCCACTTTATCAACCGCACAGTAAAAGCACTAATAGAGGAGTTGCAGGTGCAGCATAAGAAAAACACCCCATATCATCCACAGGCAAATGGAACTGCAGAAGCTTTCAAAAAAATATTGGAAACCGCACTGACAAAGGTATGTAACGCTAAACGAGATGACTGGGATTTAAAGATCCCTGTGGTACTATGGGCGTATTGCACCACTTGCAAAATACTAACAGAGCAGACGTCGTTCAAACTAGTATATGGGCAAAAGGCAGTTATGCCTATGGAGTACATTGTTCCTAGTCTGCGCATCGCGGCAGCAACCGGTATAGGTGATGACAAGGCACTTGAGGAGCGAGCAATGCAGCTACTTCAACTAGAAGAGGACCACTTCATCGCAGGATTCCAGTAGCGTGTCGAGAAGGATCGACAGAAAGTGTGGCATGATCGCCACATTAAAAGCAAACAATTTTCACAAGGAGATTTGGTGTTGTTATACAACAGCAAGTTCATAAAGCATCCAGGTAAGTTACAATTGCACTGGTCAAGCCCGTATCTTATTCATTCAATTACTTCTGGTGGTGCAGTTCAGTTGCAGCTATTAGATGGAGTGGTGTTTCCGAAGCTTACAAATGGTAGCCGCTTGAAGCCCTATAGGATAGGGGCGGAAGGGCGTACTGTCTAAAGCACTGTGCAATGAAAAAAAATAGTGGGCCCACGAGTGGGGGTCGTATTCGGTTAAAGGGTAGGTGATTCAGCATAGAATAGCTAGCTAGCCATGGAAAATGGTTGTACCAAAACAAGGGGGCGGGACAGACAAAAGGTTATGTGCGTCAATAGGAGGCTGCGCTGAGGGAAGAGGGATGCGACAAGGTGTTCCACCGGAAAAAGGGGATGCGACCGACAAAAGTTGCGTTGAGGGAAGAATGCTACGACAAGGTGGTCCGCTGGAACACGGGGATGCGACAAACAAAAGATTACGCATCAGGAAGAGGCTGCGCTACAGAAATGGGGCTACGACAAGGTGGTCCACTAGACCAAGGTTGTGCGACAGGAAAAGATGGCGCATCCGCAGGAGGCTACGCTAAGAAGATAGGGCCACGACATGTAAAAGGGATGCGGTTGTGCGATAGGCAGTCACCAGGGATAGAAAGAGTGGCTCCTAGTGTACGAGAGACTTTGTGACGACGATCGAATGTCACGTCAATACTTTAATAACGGCTTTAAAAGAAGGAAACGATGGCATGGCTGACATCATAAGTTAATGATTACAAATATGAAAGGCAGGGTGGTAGAATCGATGGTGTATTTAGCACACGCATGAAGGATCCAGTCATAATGATGCACCCGAGTGAGTCATGATGGCATCTTAGTCAAAGTTGGTGTTATAAGCTGAGAAGCGGTAGTTGTATGAACCCCATTAGGAAGTGTTTCACTGAGAAAAGTTACAAAAGAGTTGGGTTGGGTTGTTGAAGGAAGCTCCGTTGTGTAAGGAAGTGGTGGTTGAAGGGCCAATGCATACCTCCCTGGATACAGGGTATCCTATGAGTGAGAATGTTGTCTCAACAAGAATTGATGAACAAGTTGTGATTACACAGGTTAGCTTGGCTGAGATAGAAGTCTCTAGAGAATTCATCCTTAGCTATGTTTCTCCCAGTCCATCTGAGGTGCAGACTCAAACACCCATGAGGAATCCGGATGGGACTAGAATTCCTACTGCATTTGACTAAGTCTGCAAGAACAGGGAACCGGGTCCTTCAGGCAACATCGGATGAGCCCGAAAGGACCAAATGGGCAGATGCGAGCTAAGCCTGACTGCAAACGAAGGACCCAGTGGACATATGCAGGCTGATCCTGACTGCAAGGAAGGACCAAGTGGTCATGGGCAGGGCTCCAGACTAGGCTGACAGATACTTTTTAAAGGGCGACAACAAATGAAGAACAATGTAGTATTCATAGAAGTTGGAGCACGATGGCATTATAGGTTACACAAGTCCAAAATTCTACTTAAATCCAGTGCAATTGACATTGAAGGAAGCAGTTGCGACCAAACTGCGAGTCGAAAAATATGGAAATAGTCGCACATTGATGCATATGTGACGTTTTCTACTCTTTAGGATCGAGGAAGACACAATGGCCAGCTGACGTGGCTCGAGGATGAGCCACAAAACTGTGTTGGGGGCCTATTGGAAGGGGTTTGTGGTAAGTGAGTTATGCAGCATTGGGGAGGCTACACAAGCTCACGCAACACTGCGCAAGCCTAAGATAGCGCGTCTGGCAGAAAATAAACCACTTTTGAATATTTTATGCATATTTTTGTATTGATTGACCGCATTTTGTGGATATAGGTCATTAGTGGTTAAATCGGTTTGGAAGTTAATCATAAGTGGACCTTGAATGTAAAGGCGCAAGCCTATATATAGATTAGAATTGCAATTGTAAAGATAAGCAGAAAAAGAGAGAGAAAAGATATTGAATCTTCTATGATTTGTAAGCAACTCTATGGATTGATCTTTCTCTCATTGTGGAGAAAAACAGTTGTTGTTTTGGATCTGTTGCGATGGAAGTAATATGATATGACAGATATTGAGCTGAATCACTATTGTCCTTGTTCCCTTTCATATGTTGCGATGTTTTTTTCTATCTTTATTTACTGCAATGGCTCTATTTTATGAATGATGAATGCCATACTGCTGTGATGAATAGTTGAATGATGTGATATGTTATATCTGTGATTATAATGATAGATCTATGATGAATGTTGCAATATTTGATAGATGGCTCCGCTAGATCTAATAGTTATGCTGATAAATATCTGATGCCCTGATCCTCCTCCTTACTGCCGGAAACATGGTTCCAACAGCTCTCCCTCTATCATCTCAAGTGAGACTTCATCCGCTCTATGGGTGTTGTCGGGAAAGGTAAAACCTGTCTGGGCCGGTGCTCAGGGAGATCATGCTGGTTGGGCGTCGACAGAGTGAGAACCCCTATCGATGAGGATTTGTTGGTGGGTTTTCTCCAATAATTGTTTCTTGGTTAATTCTGCATCTATTACAGATCGACACACCATACCATCAATGTGTTAGCATTTACTATGTGCATCGATTAACATGAATATGACCAAAAAATTTCTTTGATGCATTGACGACACGTTTAGTGGTGCACCATTAGTCATTTGGCATGTTTTATTTTCTTTGGAAAGTTGTATCCCTAATGGGGTGCATCATATTCAATGATGCACTGGGGCGATGGATAATACCAAACACACCGCAAGTATAACCATGTTTTTGAACCACAAAAAAATATAACCATTTTTTTTTTAATTTAGAAAGTTTTAAACCTAACGTGGTGCGTTGGATTCCATAACACACTGCAAATAGAAATTTGAAAATATATATATAGTCGTGTTTTTTAATTTGTAAAGTTTTAACCCTAATGTGATGTGGTGTTGTCTATACAGCCTCGATGCATTAAATTAGACATGTTGAACTAGGGATGGGAAAAATTAAAGTATTTATAGTAATATGGTGTTTCTGTTTACCCTATTTCAGTACTCTCAAGTTTGTGGTGCCTCGGTGCTCTTGGGAAATATAAACGCAATGGTTGTAAAATTTTAGTTTTTTTTCACTTGAAGGTATTTTTGGATGTGGTGCCACATGGTTTATTGTCATCACTGATGTGTTTGTGTTGTATACGCATCGATGCATTTGTAAAGTAAAAACACACCGGAAAAAAAAAAAGAAAAAAAAACATATGCTAAAACCTCCACCTGCTCGCCTCTGCTAGTGACCTCCGCTATAAACGGATATTTAGGCTCTTTCTAGAGGACCATCCGCTAAAGGGTCTTTTCCTTGTAGTGTATAAAAAATATTTAGTTGCTTGATTAATGAATGTAGAACATAAATATGGTGTGTGCATACTTTTCCCCCGTACAATTGAGAATAAAAGCTCCACTTTGTATTTCACTCTTCCTCTAAGGTCAATAACTAAGTATAAAAATTTTGGAAAATTTTTTTATTAATAATTTTGGTGAAGAAAAGACTCAAACTACAATAATTAAAGAATTGATATCCCTTAAAATGGACATAAAATATATAAAAAAATTAAAGATTTCAATCAACGCTTCAAAACCATTCTATAAAAAAATCCTACTAACACTCAACCTATGGATGGTGTTGTTGTTGAGTACTACACTTCTAGGATACATACTCCAGTTAACATGTTTGTTAAGAGGGCGGGAAAATTAACTTTAGCATAAAATTTTGAAAAAGGTAGAAAGTTGGAAAACAGATGTCTAGTTTGACAAGTAACGTTGGAGCAGAGGAAAACAAACCCTCTATTTCTATAAAAACAAAACCTTATTGTTAATATTAATAAGGCCTACTGAAAGAGACCCTAGTGAGTTGGAAAGTGTTCTTAAATTGTTAAAACTAATATCTGAAGAGTGAGTTGATTTAAAAAATAATTTCGATGAAGGAACTTCTTCTTAGAATCCTTCCCGACCTTTTCATAAGAAAAATAATAACAACATCTCTAAACCTCCAAGGCCTTGTAAACTTGATTTTAACCTAGAATATGTAGGAATGGATAATTTATGCACATTTCATCAAGAAAACCATTCAGAAAAAAGTTTGTCCTCAATGGATCAATTCTATGATCTTGGTAATTAATCAGCTTCTTGATCAACAATTGCTCTTATACGAGAATACTCAAGAAACTAAAATCAAGGAGACCTTTGAAACTTAAATAACCACTAATTAGAAGTGGATGTTTTTATGGGATTGGAATCTAGTTTTGAAGAAATTAGCAAAAGATAATGAAATTGTGGCAGAAATTCATACTACTGAAAAAGCTCTTAGAAATTATTCTTTAAAAAGTAAAGGGCCTATATCCAAGGTCACCTTATCAACTAAAACTAATCATATCATTGTACATCAAATTGCTACTACTCATAAGGGTATTGCAAACCTAGATTACCAAATAAATACTACAATACTCACACATTAAAAACATACACCACCTTCTTATAATAAAGGTTCTACAAGCTTATCCCAACTAAGCAAAACTACATAAGTTAAATCAATGATTCAAACACATGGAATATAATGTGATCAAGGATATCAAGAAAACTAAAGCCAATGTATACATGTATGACCTCTATAAAATTATGCATCGGGGAGTGTTGTTGTTGAATGCTTTATGCATCGGGGAGTGTTGTTGTTGAATGCTTTATGCATCGGGGAGTGTTGTTGTTGAATGCTTTTAAGAATTAATCTAATGTACAACAAACATTTCCAACAAACAATAATAATAAAAAACCTATAGGCAATCAACATAATGATGCAATAAATGCAACTATTTAGGATCTCATTCTAAATCACAAACTTGTTTATTCCTCCTAACATTTGAAATCTGTAATTACAATGTACACAATTAATAGATTTCAAAGCCTCATCTAATGTGGTTCCCTATTCAGTTTGTCAAAATATTAATATTGTCTTGACAAAATGTAATACTATAATTATTCAATTAGATCGATAAGATGTGAAATTCATGGTTGAACTCAAGGACATAATGCCATTAGATTAACTTTAGATCCTAGATTTCGTCAAGTTATTGATATCATTCTTGTCGAATTTTTAGGAGATTATGGTTTGTTGTTGAGTGGGTATTGGTCAAATAATTGACAAAGATACTTCACGACCGATTGGTCTGAATTATTCCCACCTTATAAAGGGTGAGATACTCAAATTAAAGTGGATAGGGAGGCTCACCTAAAGCTTACAATGAAAAAATTAGAGGGACAAATTGAACCAATGAACTTTTCCCATTCAATTTTGGGCAATTACTTTCTTGAAACTAACTTTATTTGTTATAACGTTGAAGAATCGCCATTGGAAACATATAAACGGTTCAAAATCCTTCATTGCAATAAGACTGATGATAATGATTGTAACATATTAAATTTACTTAGTTCTTTTAACTTAAATGTAAATACTAATATCTAGATAGTGTACTTTGATAGATTCAAAACGCAAAAAAGAGCCCAAGTAGGGAGTGCCTTCGATCCACATAAACAAAAAACTCTTATTTCCTATAGATTGAAGTTTGAGTGCACCAATAACACAAGTCAGTACGAAGCCTTGATACAAGGTTTTTGGAAATATATTGATTTAAAGGTGAGGTGTTAAAAAACTTTTGGTGCATCCAAGATCATTGTCAAATAGGTAAAATATACTACACAATGTATTTCCTGACATTTAAAGGGTGGTGGACCGAGGTATGGAATTTAATTGATAATTTTGATTTTTTCAATATCACTACTATTCCTCGCTCTATGAGTACAGTTGCTGACACTTTACCAAATGTTGTGTCTCGTTTTATTCCTCAAAATAATGTTTTTTTGTTGAATTGATTAAGTTGTAGGCCCTATGTACTAGACAACATTAGGAACTGGAGAGTTGTCGATGACAATGAGAAACTAATTGATTTCAATACCAGTAAGGATAATTTCAAGGATGCAATCATTTATGATTATGAGCATGAAAATTGTTTGGGAACCTCTTGTTGAGGCCTGGAAATTTGCAGGCGACAACAGTAAGGGATTCTCCCCAATCAACGTTCCCAACTAGCCCGTTGATCGTTTGGAATAGGGAATCCATCCGATTTGCGGTCCGGCTACCGTAGGTCAAGGAACAAAACTAAGGCTTTACCGGTTGCGGCCCGGCCCACCGAGTTTTTGCATTTTGACTTAAAGAAATGATATGCAAGTGCCTAACTAAATGCAGGGTGATCAAGCTGCAGGGAACGGTCACAAAGTGATGTGCAAGTTCTTACCTCTCGTCTTGCGCTCGCGAGCAACCAAACCAGATACAAAAGAAAATAAGTTAACTATCTACACTATCCCTAGGGAGCAAGGTTATCATTTTGGGTGAGCAATACATTTTCACATACATAAAGAAAAATCACAGGTAGCTGATACTTCTTCTAAAGCATGTGAACATTTACAGATATTCAAATAACCAGGTAGCCGATCATTTTATAACAACATCTATTACTCACAGCGAAAAATACCCAGAAATTACTAAAGAACATTTAGCAAGAACGTAGGTTAAGAATATCGAATACTCTTACAGTAAATGAAACACGGCTGAAAACGAAATAGTCCCTCTTTAACATTATTCATTTAGTTTGCATTGATACTTTTCGTTTTTCACTCTCTCCGACAGGCAAAAATTGCAGTTCCTATGCAAAACGAAGTAGTTCATCTTACCAGTAAACAAATACAAATTTTTCCAGGGAAAAAGCCCTTTCTCCATGCCTCGTCCCTTTATTTAAACTATAATTACGAAGCGTTTTGTTTCCCAAACGCATGGCCTTTCGGTTTCTCAAACTCTTCACATTCTGATCTTTTGTCATCATGTGATCATGACAACTTGGTAACTGATCCGTTACTGGGATCACGTCCTTACAGCTCCGGACTTCATCCTCCATCTGCTTCTTTTCGGTCATACCTCTACCCAAATGGGTTAGTCTTTCTTCCCGTCGCGGCAGATTGACCAGTCGCCTGGTAACTACCTGTATTCAAATTAAGAGCATGACTTAAATAACCGATATCATCAATTAACCAATCCACAAGGAAATGACCGAGCGAACCACATGCGGGCCTGGAAATATTCTATTGTCGCCGGCGGAAAAAACAAATCGGCAGTCAGAGAGAAGCGAGTTCGGGAACCCGGGGAAATAGCCAGCCGCAAGGTCGGGTGAAGTTCAAGTCGCAGCCAAGCGAACGCGGGCGGAAAGTGTCATAAGTTGGATGCCGGAAGGTTTTAGCTTCGGAAGCCGGAAGACTTTATCAACCGCAATGGCGGAGGAGGAAAGCTAGAGGACACGCGGAATGGACGGGCAACTAAGTCGGATGTCGGAAGAGACTCGGATCGAAAACTGACTATCTCCTCCCAGCCACAACAGCGGGCAAGCAGAAACTACGGAACCGCGACTTATAGTTAACATACATCGGGCACCGGACGGTTTAGGAGATCGGGCGAAAGAAAAGTCTCGGAGCCGCAACGGCGGAAGGGTTAAAACTTCACAGCCCCCGATCCATGAGTAAAAGAGGCTCGCTTACAGGGAAACTCAAGTATTTGAGCAGTGCTAAGGATCGACCGTAACCAAAGTCATTTTTCTTCACACAGGATGCGCCGAAGAACAGCGAATTTACTTCCCTTAGACCACATATTCACGACTCAAACCAAAGATGAACAAAGCACACATAGACTACTGACATCCACCTTCAGAGAAGCAAAAGAAAACACGCTCAAGGAGCTCAAAATCTCAACGATCAAGCCATACAAAAATAATGAGGAGGGGCCCAGAAATTTAAGTAAAATAAATTTGGGGAGAACCGTTGCGGTAGCAACACCTCTTCACCTTAAACCATAGAACAAAAGAGAAAATATCAAAGGGGAAAAATATTCCAAGAAGAGAGGTGGCATCTAAAGACACCATTACAACACGTAAGCACAACACATTGTGGTCAAAGCATCACAATGCATTATCACAAGTCAATTCAATTTGATTTGATATCAACACAACCCATAGGGTTATTCTTTTATAGTCTCTAGATGTAACGAACCCCCTTAAAATGAGGAAGAACTACTCCACAAATAGGGTTCGTTGGTTCTAATTGTTTCCACAAAATTTGCAACGTCTCATAGTTTAGTTTACTATTGTATTCAAGTTGACCATGGCCTTATAGACAATTGATTCAAGTCTTCGACTCTCCTATTCGATCCTATCGTCGACTTATTTTCTAGTCGATTGTTGTCTATCGACTGACTCTCTCCAAAATATCCAAGAGTATGATGAACCTACATAATCTTAGGATCCAACACCCCCATATCAACACAACGCTCTAGAGATCTAGGAGATGTAATTATTCTCTTTGAACATCCCCACATAATTTCAACTACGTGAATCCCAATCATAGATTTAATTTTCATAAACTTAGCTTCTGGTAAAGGCTTCAGAAATATATAATCAATTTGATCATATGTTTTGTAGTAAACTAGTGAGACAGCATTTCCCTGCACCAATTGTCTCAAGTAATGAACATGAAGTTCAATGTGCTTCAATATTATTGTAAGCAATAGGATTGGTAGCAACCTGTATCGTATTCTAATTATCTTAGTGAACAATAGTTGAGACCTGATATCTTCCAAAATATGAGGGATTCAAATTGCCTATGTACTTGCATTGACAACACCATGATACTAGAATTATGTAGTCAAAAGAGAGAATACATTTTGTTTCTTACACAACTAGACCAAGGGTCCAGAAATCAGTTGAAACACATAGCCAAAAGTGGATTTTTGGTCGTCAATGTCATCTCTCCAGTGAAAATCAATAAACCCAACCAGCGGTTTTGTACCAACAATACTTAAATACCATATCAATAAGTTCCTTTGATACAAAGAACAATTATATTTGCAACTTTCCAAAATGGTTTTTTCGAGGATCCTACATGAACTAGGAGACCACACAAACAACAATTGAGAGATTTGGTCGAGTATGAGTTAATTAAATCAAGCTACAAACCAGTCATCAATAAAGAATGGCGTCAACGTGTGGAGAGTCATATTGTATTTCAAAAACTTCATGCCCGACTGATAAGGTGTAGCACAATACTTATAGTCATCCATCTTGAATTGTTTCAAAATATAGAAAGAATATTTAGGTTGAGAAAGAAAGATATCATCATCCATTTGCAAAATTTGAATGCCTATAAAGAAATGTAACATACCAAGATCAATCAATTCAAACTTATCTATAAAAAATCCTTCAAACCCAAAATTAGATTGACATTATTTTCAGTTATGACTAAATCATCAACATATAATGCCACAATCAAAGTATCACCATGAACATGTAATGCATAAACATTGTGATCATATTCACAATGTTTGAAGCCAAGATTAACAAAGAAATGATCAGTATTCTCATACAAAGCATGAGGTGCCTATTTTGAACCATACAATGAATTCTTGAGTTAACAAACAAGACTATAATTTGTCACAAAACTAGGAGGTTGTTCCACATCGATTTCTTCAGACAAATCTCTATGAAGAAAATAGATTTTAACACGATTTTGATGGAGTTCTCATCCATAACAAGTAGTAAGGGAAAGTATCAATCAAATAGAGTTCATCTTTGCAACAAGGGAAAAGGTTGCAGTGTGGTTTATGCCTTATTTATAAGAGAAGCCCTTGGATACCAAATTAGCCTTGTGACGTTCAACAACGCTATCGAAATTAAACTTTGTCTTATAGACCCATAGATACTTCACAACATTCTTTCCTAGCAGTAGAGGAACAGGTTCCCAAGTCTTATTCTTCTTCAAAGAATCAAATTTATAATTCATAGCACTTTCCCATTCAAAAAATCCCTAACCATCATCATAAGTGTTAGGACCATAGGTTTCAAGAACACATGCCATCAGTGTAACAATGCCATGTTATTTCTGACTACGTGTTTGCTGACCAATACTAGCATCTCCAACATTCAGTCCAACAATTTCAATTATTTTAGTAGCCCACTGAGTTAAACAAGTCGATGGTGATTCAAGATGTTGATAGTCAGTCAAATGAGTCATTGTGTTGATGTCTTCGGTCATGGCATACCAACTATCAGTCGACTCGGGAGTAGAATTCGTCGGTCTAGTCGAAACTCCAAAATGTGGTACGATTGATCCAGATTGTTCAAGAATATCAAGCATATCATTATGCAATAGACCATAGGAGGAATTCAATAACTTATTACCTAAAATATTCTCATCAAATATTACATTTATGATCAAAATAATCTGTTTTTTGATAGGGTCGAATAGACGATAGTATTTTGATTCATCAGAATAACACATCATGCTGTAGGCATGAATTTTTGCATCCAATTACTTCCTATAGTTATCACTTATATGCACACAAACAACACATCAAAAGGTTCTCAGGTGTCTGATAGAGGGTTTCCTTCTGTTCCACTTCTCAATTGGAGTTATATTAGTGTTTCTCTATTCGAAACAAGGATCAAGAGATAGCTTGAACAGTAAACAACTTTTCCCCAAAATCTAGTTGGAATATCTTTGATTTGCAATAAACATCGAGCCATTTCCACCAAATTATGATTATTACTCTCTGCAATGCCATTCTATTGAGGGGTGTGAAGGACATATCTATTCCAAGAAATACCTTTCTACAAGAGATACTCTTCAAATTGTTGACTTACATATTCACCACCATTGTCTAATCTCAAACATTTGGTGGGTTATCCACATTGATTTTTAGCCAATGCCCTAAATTCCTTGAATCTTTCAAATACATGACTCTTATTATTCAAGAAATATACCCATGTAATTCTAGAGAAATCATAAATAAAGGTTAAATTACAATTCGCACCTGCTAATGAAGGTTTTTTCATGCAACATAGATTAATGTGAACAAGTTCCAGACGGTTATGTGCTTGCCGTGCTTTCCCTAAATCAAAGGGTTCCCAATTGTGCTTTCCAAGCACAAATCTAATACAAACTCCTTCAAGTGGAACAATATTTTAGAGACTAGTAACCATATTATGATTTACTATCATCTTCAAACTTTGGAAGTTCAAATGTCCAAGTCCTTCATGCCAAATTTAACTTTTATTATCAATCTGAACAATGAGTGCAATTGGTATAGTTATTCCAGTTGGTCCAATTATCTTAGAAACATTCATGGGAGAATAATATCCAAACATCCTGAAGCAACAGTTTCCCCCCTAAGCCTTGGATCCTTTACGAAAAAGTGATCTAACCAAAAACTCAAAAATCTTCTTAGTTTGTGTAAGTTGAGAAACCGACAACAAATTAGATCTCAAGCTAGGCACATGATAGACATTAGATATTTATGCTAGAATTCAACATTTTCGCTTCTAAAAATCATGAGAGTGTAATCTTCAATGACATAAATCTTATGTTATGGAGCTCTACTTACGGAAGAGAACAATGAATCATTATTAGCCATATAATAAGTACATCCAAAATTGACTATTCATTATGTCTGAATAGTACGAGCACATAATTCTTGGGAGTTGCCAATAGAGAAGGTGAATTATTGAGTAGGTCAACTGATCGACTAACCAATCAATGCACTATCCTCAAATGCTTGACCTTTCCTTCCAAGTCCTTTGTCTTATTCCAATAAATTTCCTCTACAAGTCCAACTTTTCCACAATAACAACATGTTTTCTTATTTCAATCCTTCTTCGTCAATGTTGACTCTCGATTGCTTTCTTTAGTAGGTTGGGCGATACATTCGGGTTGATCATCTGAATGACCATGTTCTTTATAATTTTGCTTGACCTTTCCTTTGAGCAAGTGATACTGGCGTTTCATACCAAGCTTACCTTCTTCAAACAACTTTTGTTGGTATGTAATCGACAAATCACAAAAAACATCAAAGTTGAAATCCTTATCATCTTTCTTGTGAGACATCCAACTGGCATGAAATGAGGAGAATAAGACATCATAGGATGTCTTCAAATTCATCAAAATCAATTCAATGAGCTATCCATCCTTCTTTGGAAAATACTTACTACATTCACCCAATTTCAACTGTACCTCCTTGATTTGAACTAAATAGTCCTCAATCCGATCAAAAGAAAGAGGTTCTAGAGAGATCAACTCTTTTTCTATATGCATTACTTGACTTTCATTAACTGTTTTGAACAATGACTTCAACTTATTCTTGACAATATGAGCACAATCAATCCCACTTGTGTGAAAGTGAATCTCCCTCAAAATGTAATTCATAATGACCCCAACATCCTCGTCCTTATTTTCCTTGAGTATAAACTTAGCATCGACATCTGTTGGATTTGCAATAGAAACCTTCATGTATTGCCACAATCACTTACTTTTCAACACAATATCCATAGCTAGCACTCATATTGCATAATTGTGCCCATTTATAATAATAGGTCCTATCTTGGAAGTCATCCTTCTAACTAAACAGATCTGATCTGGGTTCAAGAAGAGGTATCAGTTGACAAATCTTCAGCTTGAAGTGGATTAACTAAATATCCGACTCAACACAATCCACAAACAACAGTCTAGGTCAAAACCAATAGCTCTAATAGCATGTTTGGGAACGTCTTCATCTTGAACAATGGAACAAAAAAAGTAACAGAAGGGAACAATATTCCAAGAAGAGAGGTGGTGTATAAAGACATTGTTACAACACTTAATAACATTGCATTGTGATCATAATGTCACAATGCATTACCACGAGTCATTTCAAATCAATTCAATATAAAAAAAACCCATAGGGTCATTCTTTTATAGTGTTCAACTCTAAACAACTCCCTTGAAGCGAGGAAGATCTACTCCACAAATAGGTGTCATTGGTTCTAACCGTTTCCACAAAATTTGCAACGTGCCATAGTTAAGTTCGTTGTTGTAGACGAGTCGACCACAACCCCATCAACCATTGAGTCAAGTATTTGACTCTCCTTGTTGATCCTCCAACAGATTGCTTTTCTAGTCGATTATTGTCTGTCGATTGGCCATCTCTAAAAGATAAAGTAGTGTGATGAACCTACATAACCTTGTTAGATTAGTAGCAACAAGGAATTCTTCCTGCATTCAAGTTTCCTTGCATGTAGAATACTCTAAAATAAAAAAAACCAGTTGTATTTAATTATTTTTCCTAAGTTTACTTTGGAAAATAATTAAAGTAATCTAATTAATTATTGACTTTAAGTGAAAGTGAAATTAGGGTTTTCGCTTTGCCTAAGGTTATATAAGAAAGGTCAGTTGGTTGAGAGGATACACACACACTTGTATTCCGACAGAGACAGGATGCAGACAAGGAGAGAAAGTCAGATAGAGGATTTAGCTGGGAAGACGAAGGAGCAAGAAGCAAGATCACCAAGCTGACAGGAAGGATAGAGCCCACACAGGTAGATAGGCAGGAGCTACAAAGGGAGGTCGTACTATACCATATAAATTCCGTACAATTGTCATATAGACTATACAAATTTCGTATAGCATTCGTACGGTCGTACGATTGTACAGATCCACACGTGTGATGTCGTACAGCCAGTTCGTACACTCTTGTAGGAGGGTGCTAAGGTTTTGTTGGGGGTTTGCCCAGCAATTCTGTTGAGTAACTGCATTCGCTAGGTTTGGGTGAATTTGTAGTGTTATAAAACATTCCATATTTTCTCATAATAAAATCTATATCTCACTGCTGCACCGGTTTTCCCATCTTGGGTTTTTCCGGGGGTTTCCATACCCAAAATAATAGTGCAATATTGTGATGTGATGTTGTGATTTATTTCTGAGTTTTATATTATGTTGCATACTGTAAAAGATATTCATGTGTGGTTATCAGTAGAGATTTTAAATGCATTGTTTAGCCCTAGTTGAATATTAAAGGAAAATTTACATGGTATCAGAGATCTAGTGAGCTAAAGTTGAGAGATTTGCAACAACAGTGATAGATCAGGGGCAGATCTATAGGAATACACAAACCTATAATTCCAGATCTAGGGTTTGATAGGTAGCACTTCACTATGGTCGTGCAGTTGAGAGTTGAGGATAGACTCTAGGGGGCACAGAACTTCCCTACATGGAAAGAAAGGATCACAAGGATCCTGGACGCCAGTGATGCAGAGGAGCACATTGAATCCACAAAAGTTGCACCCACATATCCAAAAGATCTGATAGCTTGGAAGAAGATTGATTCCAGAGCCATGTTGATTATCATGGATGGAGTGAAGGACCATATAGTCCCTCACCTTTCTGGTAAGAAGACCGCAGCAAAGATGTGGACACCTTTGGAGAGTCTATACCAAAGCAAGAATGAGAACCGAAAGATGGTGCTACAAGAGAGGATGCACAGCACCAATATGGCCAAGGGAGAAGGAGTGGTGCCTTATCTCACGAGGATCACACAAATCAAGGATGAGCTTGGATTTGTTGGCTCTAAGACAATGGATGAGGAGCTAGTTTGGATAGCCCTCAATGGCTTCTCTAATCCATGGGACGCCTTTTTCAAAAGTGTTGTGGCTAGGGAGAAGCTCCCCGATTGGCAGAGACTATGGGATGACTTTGTGTAGGAGGAGAGCCACATGGGTTAAGGATCAGGCTCATCTAGTAGTGCCCCATGGATTATGGACGAGGAGGCTCCAGCCCTTACAGGGAAGAGCAAGGGTAAGGAAAAGAGGAAGAAGGATGGTAAGAAGAACCTTAACGTGTCAAACGTCCAATGTTTTATTTTACGCAAGCAAGGACATTTTTCCTCCTAGGCCCCAGACAAGAAGAAGAAGAGTAACACTCTGATAGTTGGATCTGCAGAGGTAGATGAGTTTAGCAGGAACTTCGATGAGGAGTATTGCTTGATAGCTTGCATGGCAAGCACCACATGGAGCAGTATATGGTACATTGACAGTGGAGCATCTATTCACATGAATGGACATAAGAGATTCTTCATAGACTTGTAGGAGTGTGGACCAAGGATCCACGTTAAGTTGGGTGATGATGTGCAGTATCAGGTGCAGGAAGTTGGCACTATTTCATTTGAGACGAAGTCAAGAAAACCCCTCAGTTTTTTTGATGTGTTATATGTTCCAGGACTGACCAAGAACCTTATATCAATCTCCACTCTGGAGGATAAGGGATATCAAGTGAAGTTTCAATACCATAGAGTATATCATTATCCCCAAGGGGTCAGATATGAGCTTGGATCGGGTTATTGGAAGTAGGAGCGAGAAAGTGTACAGACTACACTTTGATCCTGCAAAGGTTCTAGTCAACAACAAAAAAAGAATTCAGGGTAAGTTGTGGCATAGGAGGATGGAACACTTACACCATGGAGCACTAAGGCACTTGATACAAGCTATCATTAGAGTTCATCGAGTACAGGAGGAGAAGCATAACCACTGCAAGGGTTGTGCTTTGGGGAAGTACATTAGGAAGCCTTTCCCACATAGTGAGCACAAGTCTAAGGATCCCTTAGACTTTGTGCATTCTGATGTATGCGTACCTATGAGTGTCCACTCGTTTAATGGTTACTGTTTAACCTTTATTGATGACTATTCCAAGAAAACCTGGATTTATTTCCTAAAGGCCAAGTCAGAGGTCTTTGAGAGGTTCCGAGAGTTCAAGACTCTTGTGGAGAACCAAACAGGAAAGAAGATTCAAGTGTTGAGGACATACAATAGGGGTGAGTACACCTTCAATGAGTTCATGGAGTATTGTTCGGCAGATGGGATCAAGAAGGATCACACAATGCCCCATACCCCACAATAGAATCGATTTTCAGAGCGAAAGAACATGACTATGGTAGGAGCAACCAAGGCCATGATATTTGATCAGGGATTACCACTATTCCTTTCGGTTGAGGCATACAGGACTGTAGAGTACATTCATAACAGGTGTCCCCACACAGCTTTGGGGAGGAAGACACCAGAGGAGGTCTTCACAGGAACTAGGCTAGATTTGAGTCACATTCACATATTCGGCAGTGTCTCCTATTGTCATGTTCATGCTGATAATAGGAAGAATTTGGACCCTTCTAGAGAGAAGGGGTTACTTGTTGGTTATAGCGAGACTTAGAAAGCATGTCGAGTTTACATTCCTACTCGCAAGAGGATCATTGTGAGCATGGATGTCTAGTTCGATGAGTACATGGCCTTAAAGAGATCTATGGACTTATCAATAGAGTAGCAACCAGCAAAAGACACGGGGATCAAGTTGGAGGAGCCAGATGTATAGGTACAGGTAAAGACATAGGGCATAGGTTCTAGTAGTCAAAGGGAGTCAAGTGGAAAGGATCCTTCAGTCATTGACTTGGAGGATTAGCTATAGCAGGAGTCATATATCCAGCAGCAGCAGCAGGTAGACACCAGGCCAAGGCCTAAGTGGTTCAGGTCCACAGTACATGATTCCAGGCAGGTAGATCCTCCATAGATCTCCATGAGACGGAGCAAACCACCAGTGAGACTCATTTATATGGCACTGATGACAGAGTTGATTAACTATGAACCTTCCAGTTTTGAGGAGGTTGCACAACATGATGTGTGGTAGGAGGCCATGATTGAGGAGTATGACTCAATCATGAAGAACCAGGTATGGGAGGTTGTGCAGAGACCTGAAGGAAAGTGGACCCTATTAGGATCTAGGTGGATCTACAAGGTGAAGCATGCAACAGACGGAAGTGTGGAAAATTATAAGTCATGCTTCATGGCTAAGGAATTTTTTCATAAGGAGGGTATTAACTATGAGGATACCTTCACCCCTATAGCCAGGTATTCTTCCATTCTGACCATTATCTCACTAGCAGTTGAGATGGGTTGGCGAGTCCATCAGATGGATGTCAAGACTGCCTTCCTCAACAATGTGATAGAGGAGGAGGTATATAATGAGCAGCCAGAAGAGTTTGATGTGGGGCACAGGGAGACACATGTATGCAGACTGCATCAAACTCTTTATGGGCTCAAGCAAGAACCTAGATCATGGTACTCGAGGATAGATAGTTATCTATGAGAGATGGGATTTCAGCGAAGTGAGGTTGACCACAACCTGTACTTCTTGACATGTGAGGCGCCTCTCATACTGGTCTTATATGTGGATGATCTCTTTTTGACAAGAGATGAGAATCTAATCAGATACTGCAAGTCCAACCTTATAGTGGAGTTTTAGATGAAAGAACTTGGGTTGATGCATTACTTTCTGGGCTTGGAGGTTTGGCAGAGAGATGGATGCTTCTTCATTGGACAGGGGAAGTATGCAGTAGAGATCTTAAATAGATTCAAGATGGAGGACTGCAAGCCTATGGCCATACCTCTAGTTTCCAACTCAAGGAATATTGATGCATCAGGGTCAGACGTATTTGTTCCTACCTTGTATCGTCAGCTTATCGAATCACTTATGTATCTGGTCAACACTCGACCACACATCAGCTTTGCAGTCAACTCTTTGAGTCAGTTCATGCTAGACCCTCAAAGAGTGCATTGGACGGCTGCAAAGCACATACTTCGCTACATCGGAGGTACAGTGGAGTATGGATTGGTTTATTAGCGCAGGGGGAGTGTGCAGTTAGCAGGTTTCATAGATGCTGACAGGGCAGGATGTGTAGAGGACAGGAAGAGTACTTCAAGTTTTTGTTTCAGCATTGGGTCAGGGGTTGTCTCTTGGTTCAGAAGGAAGCAAAAGTAAGTTGCATTGATCTCGACAGAGGCTGAGTACATGGCATCCAACATGGATGCTTGTGAGGGTATGTGGCTGAGGAAGTTAATTTCAGGGTTGTTCGAGTGTGAGCTATAGGCCACAGTAGTTCACTGTGACAATCAGAGTGGCATCAAGTTATAAGAGAATACAGTGTTCCATGACCGAAGAAAACACATAGACATCACGTACCAATTCTTGAGAGATTGTGTTCATAGAGGAAACATTCGATTGGAGTACATACTAACACATGAGCTGGTGGCATACATTTTCATTAAGGAATTTTGCAGACATAGTTTTGTGAAGTTTAGGGATAAGTTGGGGTTGTTACAAAATCCCTTCCTCGTTGAGAGGGAGTGTTAGATTAGCAGCAATAAAGAAGGTCTTCCTGCATGCAAGTGTCCTTGCATGCAAAAGACTCTAAAATAGGAAATCGGTTGTATTTAATTATTTTTCCTAAGTTTACTTTGGAAAATAATTAAAGTGATCTAATTAATTATTGACTTTAAGTGAAAGTGAAATTAGGGTTTTCTCTTTACCTAAAGTTATATAAGAGAGGTCAATTGGTTGAGAGGACACACACACACATTTGTATTCCGACAAAGATGGGATACAAACAAGGAGAGAAAGTTAGACAAAGGATTTAGCTGGGAAGACGGAGGAGCAAGAAGCAGGATCACTGAGGTTGGCAGGTAGGACAAAGCCCGCACAGGTCAACAGGCAGGAGTTGTAGAGAGAGGTCATACTATACCGTACAGATTACCTACAACCGTCGTACAAACTGTACAGATTTTGTACAGCAATCATACATCTGTACGATCGTACAGATACATACGTGTGAGGTCATACAGTTGGGTCGTACACTCTTGTAGGAGGGTGATGAGGCTTAGTTGGGGGTTTTCCAAATGATTCTATCGTGTAACTGCATTTGTCAGGTTTGGGTGAATCTGTAGTGTTGTAAATGTTCCATATTTTCTCATAATAAAATCTATATCTCACTACTCCACCGATTTTCCCATCTTGGGTTTTTTCGGGGGTTTCCATACCCAAAATAATAGTGTCAATATTTTGATGTGATGTGATTTATTTCTCAGTTTTATATTCCACTGCATACTGTAAAAGATAATCATGTGTGGTTATCATTAGATATTTTGAATGAACTGATTAGCCCTAGTTGAATATTAAAAGAAAATTTACAAACCTTAGGTTCCAACAAAAAGTCCTTGCTAAGTTATTAAGATGTTATGCTATCATTGGAATGAAACCCTATACGTAAAGGAGTTTTCACATTGGAGAAGTTTTTTTATTCATAGAATAAGTTTAGAAAACCAGTGAATGTAAAGACAAATAATTATTCCATGGATTTTGAGTTAACTAATTTGGGAACTCAAGAGGACCCCAACAATGTTAAATTAGGAAATTGTTATTTTGTTAAAGAGAAGCGAGATTAAGTTTTATGACCTGCCCTAGGGGTGTAATAGGGGGGTTGAAGGGCCAATTAGAGTAATAGTAGAGTCCATTTAGTGTAAAGTGAACTAACTCCACTCTTGTTCACTTGCCTCTTCGAGGGGGCAGCCTCTAATTAGTTATGCTCCAATTGTAATACTCTTCGACACGTGAGTTATAAGGAGGACTCTATCCTTATTTATACAACTCTAATCATAATAACCTCCTTACCACCTAGTAGAAATTCTTTAATGAGGCCTCATTACATTTCTTCACTAATAAATATACCCAAACATACCTTATTTAACAATAACAAACATTGTAGACCTAGTCCACTTTACATTAAATAGCCTCCACTATTACTTTAATGGGCCCTTCGACTTCCCATTACACCCCTAGAGAGGGTCATAACATTATGTCCAGCTATTTAAATTGTATAAATACATTTTATTAGCATGGAATTCTGATGACTTAAATACATATGATACTAAGATTATTTTGCATGTCATCCCTTTGAAGGAAGATGTTCGACTATTTCAACAAAAATTGAGGAAAGTGCATCCAACTCTTGAACCTCTTAGAAAATATTGAAGAAGTTATTGGAACATTAATATTGGGTTGTGAATTTGTTAGCAATGAGAAAGAAGTTAGGAGAAATCATGTTACGTCTAGATTTCCATAATCTAAACAAAGCTTCCTACAAATACAACTACTTTGTTCCCTTTCCATCTAATGAACATATTTTGTAATTTATCTATGGTTCATAAATGTTTCCTTTATTAAATGGGTTTTCCGAATACAACTAGGTCCCATGGTAGAAGGTGATCATTTGAAAACCACTTTTCATACAAAGTGGGGTACACATGCTTACCAAATGAGCCTTTTGTTTTAATCAATGCAAGAGTTGCATCTCAAAGAGCCATAGACATAACCTTTAGAGGACTAGTTGGATGAAGTGTTGGTGTATACCCTGATGATGTCATAGTATATTCCAAGAATATATCACATCACATTCAACACCTGAAACAAGTCTTTGAGAGACATAGAAGGGATGAATTTCTCTCGATCTAAAGAAGAGTATATTTATCATTTCATAAAGAAAATTGTTGGGACATGTTATTTCAAAGTCTTATGTGTCTATAGATATTGAACATACTAAAACTATAATGCAAATCCATATTCCCAATATTAAGAAATCGATGAAGTATTTCTTCAGTGTTAGAACAGTAATCTAACCCCTTAGTACCTTATTCTAAGTCCCTAGTCAATTTTATTACATTTGTGCATTAATACACTATGGTTTGGACTTATGTAGCTTAATTGGGCATAAAAACCAGTTAAATTGGGGCATTCACACCTACTTGAGCACATTGGGGCAGTCAAACCTCCACATGTGCACCCTCATCATTGTTGGTGTGCTCCCACTCATTGAATTTGGACATTATGGTTGACTATGAGCGCTAGAGGTGGATTTTTTCCAATTTTGAGCTGTTTTGGAGCATTTAATGCCACCTAGAGCCTCTCACTCACCTTATTTTGCACACCCACACATGCCAAGGAATCATGATTGCTCCAAGTCACTTCATCCATGTCCACACCTCCATTTGTGACCATTTGGGCTGAGTTGGAGCGAGTTTATCCCACCTAGGGGGGATTGAGGACAATTTGGCCAATTTCACATGTACAGTCATTTTGGGCTTCCTAAGCCTCATGAACCACTTCAAATGTAATATAAACCTGTTACTAACATATGCAAATGTTAGACAGTCAAATAATATCTAGTTTCAGTTCACATTGCATGCATAAAATTGTTCTCTTTTAATGGTTTTTTGTTGGTTTTGCATGAAATTCGATTTGTGAGTTTCTATAAGGCTCCTAGATATTATTATAGATAAAAATTATCTCATGGTATCATAGATGAGTGGATTTCAGTGAGTTCATATCAATCTTGAGCATTTGAGCTGCATTTTTTAGAGAAATTCCTGATAAAATTGAGTGTTTTTTGCAGGACTTTCGGCAAATTTCTCACCATTAGTGTAGGTAGAAATGGAAGCTACCCACATATTTCCCACCCCCTTCAATTTATTTTATTGGAAGGTAGAAATGGATATTCAATTGAGATCCAAGGGTCTCTACAGAGTTACCATGGACATAGAGGTGGAGCCAAACTCTGTTGTAGACAAAGCCAAGTACTTCAATAGACTTGATGAAGCATATGGATTGCTATGCCTGAGTATATCAATAGAGCTCTTGTTTCATATAGATAGTTTGACAACCCCAAATGAAGTCTAGGTTAAACTAGAATCACTCTTTGGGAAAACTAATGAACCAAGAGGACACCAGCTTGAGAACTATCTCATAAGCCTGAGCCCAATGCATTTTGAGACTATCTAGGAGTTCTTCACTAAGTTCAAGTCTCTAGTGCTTCAGCTAAAGCAATGTGGGATTGAGAAGAAAGAGGATCAATTTATACTATCCATCCTTTCGAAGTTGGGGCAATAATTCTCAGTGTCTGTAAGCACCTTTCATTATGTCAAATTGACACTTCGAAACTAGAAAATGCCAACACTAGCTAGCTTCATGGAATCCATCACCTAGAAACACGACAAGCTAGTACAAATGGGAACCATCAAATCTAAGATGGCATGAAAAAAAAACCATTGACTAGATGGCGCAGTTGCTGGAGAAAAACAGCATCCCTGTCCCAGATGGCACCTCCAGTTCAGACCACAAGGAGAAATTTCATGCCTTGGTAGTAGGTACTTCTAACTCCTCAACCTTAATCATTGATCCAGGGGCTTATAGACACATGGTTTCCACCAGAGAGCTCTTCTCCTCCATGCATTGGAATGATGACCCAGCAGTTCGAATGGGAGATGACTTTGAAATCCAGACCAAGGGAATTGGTAGGATTGATTTGGAGCATGGTTTCAATTATGTGCTCTATGTACTAGTTGTGGCAGTTGGGTATGCATACCACCATGAGAAGATGCACAAGCTCTCAAATTTCCTCCCTAGTTCCAATGACCAAGCGCTCCTCTCACAAGCCAATGAGACTTCCAAGCTATGGCATGAGAAATTTGGACACGTGAACTACAAATATCTCCAAGCACTGCACAAATATGAGATGGTGGAAGGACTTCCTCAAATCAAATCATCAAATGGAACTTGCATTGGGTGTGTAGTTGGGAAGCATCCAGAGTGCAGCTATTCGAAGGGGAAGGCAAGGAGAGCCTCACAACCTCTTGGATTGGTACATTCAGACCTGATGTGTCCTCTACCCACTCCCTCCTATGGTGTATCAAGGTATGTACTCACATTCATTGATGACTACTCAATATTCTGGTGGGTGTACTTCCTTAAATTGAAATCTGAAATTTTTGAGCAATTGAAGATTTGGAAGGCCTTAGTAGAGAATCAAAGTGGGAAAAGGATAAAAATCCTTAGGAATGATAATGGGAAGGATTATGTCAACAAAAATCTGCAGAAAATTTGTGAGGAATGTCGCATTCAAATGCAACATTCAACTCCCTACACACCACAACAAAATGGTGTGGCAGACAAGAAAAATAGATCTCTCAAAGAGATGGCCACATGCATGATTGAGGCAAGGGATATAAGTCCCAAGCTACGGGATGAGTCTATTAATTGTGTTGCAGATATACATAATGAGGAATTCCACAAATTGGTCAAAGGAAAAACTCCCTATGAGGCATGATTTGTCCATAAACCAAATGTCTCAAATTTGAGGATTTTTGGATCAAGAGCATGGGCTCGAATTTCTTTAGAAAAGAGGAAGGCCCTGTAGCCACAAAGCAAGGAATGCATCATGGTTGGTTACGGTGAGGATACAAAATTTTACAAACTCTTTTACACATCCACACTCAATAATTTCATTGAAAGGAGTGTGCAATTTGAAGAGGAACCAATACCATATTTTGAGCTTGCACCGAGGGAATGCTCTTCTCCCCAACACCTTGATGAAGTAAGTGATGATTCATGCTCTGTATTTTATGATATTTCTGATTATGATATGGTTGTAGATGAAATTGTTTTATATGAGTGACCATCAAGTCCCAAGTGGGATGAAAAAATCATACAAGCTGTAGGGGAATTGGCAGGCAATCCCCAAGAGCCTAGGAAGACTAGATCTCAATCTAACAATGATTCCTTTGCAAGCGAAAGTGATCTTGTTGAGCACTATTAAATGCTTATTGGATATCATACACAGTCATATAAGTAAGATTTTCATGACCCAAGATGGAAAACAACAATGGAAGATGAATTCCATTCTCTCCAAGAGAATGAAACATGGGAATTGATTCCCCTTCCTCCCAAGAGGAAGCTTTTTCAATGCAAGTGGATATTTCGAACCAAAATTGCCGCTAATGGTTCAGATGTGAAGAAAAAGGCTATATTAGTTGCTAAGGGATACTCTTAATTCCATGGTGTAGACTACACCGAAACCTTTGCACCGATTGCAAAGATGGATTCCATAAGACTAGTTCTAGCAATGGCAGCTAGTAAGGGTTGGCAAGTGCACCATATGGATGTCAAGAGTGCATTATTACATGGTGAGATACAAGAGGAGATATACATGCAGCAACCTAAAGGTTTCCAAGAGGATCCTTCACTTGTTTGCAGGTTGAAGAAATCACTATATGGACTCAAGCAAGCCCCCAGGGCTTGGTATGCAAAAATGGATGCTTTCTTGCTCTCAATTGGTTTCATTAGATGCAAATCTGATCCAAATGTATATTTGCAGAAACATGATGGTATTTTGTAGGTTATTGTACTATATTTATATGACCTTTTAATTTCAAGGAGGTTCAATAATCAAATTGGTTCAATTAAGGCATCTCTACATAGTAAATTTGTCATGACAGATCTAGGATTGCTAAGGCAATTTTTGGGTTTGAAAATTGAGAAATATGAAAGAGGCATCATGCTGAGTCAACAAAAGTATGCTTTAGACCTACTAAATAATTTTAACATGGCTGATTGTAAGGCAGCCAAGCTAGGTGAATTTGGCAATTCTCATTTGGTAGATTGTACATTGTACAGGAAACTAGTTGGTAGTTTGTTGTACCTTACACATACATGGCTGGAAACTAGTTGGTAGTTTGTTGTACCTTACACATACATGGCTGATTTTTCTTACGTTATAAGTGTCATAGCAAGGTATGTGCTGTGGAAATTGAACCCAGTGATAGATTAATTTTACTCACAACAATTAACAATTGATCACGCAAAATCACTCACAAAAGAGACTGAAATTGGAGCTGAACACTAAACTGTATTAAATCAGTGTACAATAGCCAACCCTGTATCATAATAGGTTTTTGAATAAATAACATACATCAGGGATTCGAATGCATGAGGAGCAATTCGAATCTAGCATAAAGCAGGCTTACTAAAAATAAGCAAATCCCCCGTAGGTGTAAAAAGTTGATCCCAAATCTGTCATGGAGCTCACGAATTAGCAAAATGGCTTAGGCAAGCTAAAGAGTGGTGGAATGGCAGCTCATACATGCTTTTGCA
>LPNX010654689.1:602588-698314 GCA_001517045.1 Pseudotsuga menziesii
CAGGTTCGAGCTGTCAATTTTGTGGCATAGAAGGTCGAAACAAACACTAAATAGTTAGGGCCTAGCTTCGAGAGGATGGCCAGTACGAGCTGATCATCTTTCTTTTTGATCCCACACTGTTTCAGCTGCAAAACTAGTGCTTTGAACTTGGAGAAATATAGCTGCAGGGATTCAAAGCTATTTGGACTCAGAGAAATCAGCTCATTTTCGATTTGATGTTCCCTCATCTCATCTGTCTTTCCAAAAAGATCAGAAATATTCTCCCATACTTCATTCGGTGATGTCAATCCATCAAGATGGAAAAGGAGGTCTCTGGAAATACTCAGACACGGGAGACCATAGGCCTCATCCCTCCTGTTGTGCCATTTTATCTTCTCTGCAGCTGCATTGGGCTCTGCTTCTATTGCCATAGTCACCCTGTAGAGGCCTTTCGCTCTCAACAGTATCTCCATCTATGCTTTCCATTCAAATAAATTGAAGGGAGTCAAGATAGTTTTCTATGATTAATCCATAGCTTAGAAAATTTGTCCCGGCTGTCAGTAGAAGGCTCCCAGTCACTGATGTCGAACCTGCAAAATAATTTTGGAGGAGAGAAAACAATCTACAAGCACTCTGATACCATGTGGAAATTGAACCCAGTGATAGATTAATTTTACTCACAACAATTAACAATTGATCACGCAAAATCACTCACAAAAGAGACTGAAATTGGAGCTGAACACTAAACTGTATTAAATCAGTGTACAATAGCCAACCCTGTATCATAATAGGTTGTTGAATAAATAACATACATCAGGGATTCAAATGCATGAGGAGCAATTCGAATCTAGCATAAAGCAGGCTTACTAAAAATAAACAAATCCCCCATAGGTGTAAAAAGCTGATCCCAAATCTGTCATGGAGCTCACGAATTAGAAAAATGGCTTAGGAAAGCTAAAGAGTGGTGGAATGGCAGCTCATACATTCTTTTTCATGGAGAAAAGAGTGGATGATGAAGAGGACAAAAAACTAGTTCACCTCACCTAGTCTAGCTTTTCTATTTGCCTTAAAACACTGAAAAAGCAGGGAATAAAGCAGAAAAAGCAGAAGGGAGCCTAGGAGGCCAGGAATAAAGCAGATTTGATTCCTTGGGCTTTCCCATGCGCTACATGAGTCAAATAAGGCAAGTTTGACCACTATGGATAGGTAATAGACAACTTGCACAAGGTGGGACACATGAACTAGGCTAATAAGAAAGAAATAATTAAATTAATGTCTAAATGGGTAAACTATGGGTTGATTATTCTAACATGTGCACCAGCCACATGAGCTCCATTGGAAGGCAGCCAAAAATATCCTCCAATATGTCCAACGAAGAGTTTTGGGGTGCACTATGCAGCTAGTGCTTCACTTCAACTAGCTGGATTTTCTGATTTGGATTGGGCTAGAGATCCCACTGACAAAAAATCAACTTCAGGTTTTGTTTTCATGCTTGTTGAATTTCCTATTTGTTGGTCTAGTAAGAAACAACATACCATTTCTCTTTCTTCAGCAGAGGTCGAGTATAGGGCAACAGTCAATGCAGCTACACAGTGTGTTTGGTTGCAAGGAATTCTTTGGGAATTTGGTGTTGTTATTGATTCTCCTACCAACATTTGGATGGACAATCAAAGTGCCATAAATATATATACTAATCCATTTCATAGGTAGATAAAAAAGCATATTGAGATCCATATGCACTACATCCAAGGCTTAGTGCATGGCAGAGTGATTTCCTTGTAGTATTGCCCATCCACTGAGCAAATTGTCGACATATTCACCAAGATTTTCATTGAGAAGACCTTCACTCACTTGAGATATTTGCTTGGAGTGAGTGATGGATAGTGATTGCTGCTATTTTTTGCAGGTTTCAGCCCCATTTCCACTCTTGAGGGAAGGTTTTGTCCCATGTAGTTTTTCTTCTTCTCCTCACTTCATATGGACAAATAAAATTTCTGTTATGTATTGAGGTGACTTGAACCTTTGTTGCCAAGGCCTCCCACTTTATTTTATGAGTTTTACTAAGTTTTTGGTTAAGGGAGGGTGTTGGAATAGTAATCCAACCCCTTAGTACCTTATTCTAAGTCCTTGGTCAATTTTATTGCATTTGTGCATTGATACACTATGGTTTGGACTTAGGAAGCTTAATTGGGCATAAAAACCAGTTAAATTGGGGCATTCACACCTACATGAGCGCTCCAGCTCAATCAAACCTCCACATGTGTGCCCTCATCATTATTGGTGTGCTCCCATTCATTGAATATGGACATTGTGGTTGACTAGGAGCGCTAGAGGTGCATTTTGTCCAATTTTAGATTGTTTTGGAGCATTTAATGCCACCTAGAGCCTCTCACTCAACTTATTTTGCACACCCACACATGCCAAGGAGTCATGATTGCTCCAAGTCACTTCAGCGATGTCCACACCTCCATTTGTGACCATTTAGGCATAGTTGAAGCGAGTTTGGCCCACCTAGGGGTGATTGAGGCCAATTTGGCCATTTTGACATGTACAGTCATTTTGGGCTTCCTCAGCCTCACAAACCACTTCAAATGTAATATAAACCTGTTACTAACATATTCACATGTTAGAAAACCAAATAATATCTAGTTTCAGCTCACATTTCATGTGTAAAATTGTTCTCTTTTAATGGTTTGTTGTTGGTATTGCATGAAATTCGATTTGTGAGTTTCTCTAAGGCTCCTAGATCTTGTTGTAGATCGAAATTCTAACACTCATGAAGATTAATAGTGTCCACATATTGTAGAAATTGTTAAACCTTTGTAGAAATTATTAAAATCAATGCATAGTTAAAGTGGATTGTTGTAGAAAACAAAGTATTTGAAAAATTCAAGGCTACCACAGTTGTTACCTTATAAAATATGTCTTGCTATATGCTTTTGCATATGAGCATTCCCTTCATTTAGTGCTCACTCAAAAGAAAGAGCAAGGGAAAGAATGTCACGAACCCAATATCCTCTTTACCATTTCAAAATATGGGGTAATTTTTTTTATATTTCATTTCAGTAACCAAAAAACATTAGTCTCAAGGAATTGCATTCCCCATCACTTCTTAAATTCCAAAAACTAAAGTAAATGTATGATTAATGTAAGAGATTCTTACATAGTCTTATTAACAACACTTATATATGTTTTCCATCATTTATCCATGTTATCATAATACTTTAACTTTTGTTTTTCTTATAACTTAAACAATGATATGCTTTATTTGTGCAAAGCTATGATTCATGGTCCATTCATTATATACAGATAAGAAAGTGGGTACTATTTAAATATCAAAAAATTGTGGATCATTAACTTGGGTCACTTAGCAGAGAATAAACACTTAAAATATAAAAGCAAAAGAGAGAGAGAGAGAGAGAGACCAATATACGTGGTTCACCCCTGACCAGGGGCTACATCCACCAAAACAGTTTACAAAACTGTTTAGTGTAAGTACTACATTTCATCTTCCTTATCCTCAAATGTCTCTCATAAAGGATAAGATCAACTTACTAAATTAGCCTTATTAAAAACAATGTCTTCAAAGCTAAAGGTATATATCTTTACTAATATTAAACTCGGTTATGAAAGTATTATCTCAATCATGAGTGCGATGTTACTCCTTTTTTAAGCATTCAGTGTCAACCCACTCCTTGACTTGAAATAAAGGGTTTGGTACTACAACTTAAAGGATTTTACTCTTATTCAACAAAAGGTTACAAAATTGCAGTGCAAGTACTACATTTCATCTTCCTTATCCTCAAATGTCTCTCATAAAGGATAACATCAACTTACTAAATTAGCCTTATTAAAAACAATGTCTTTAAAGCTAAAGGTCTATATCTTTACTAATAATAAACTCGGTTATGAAAGTATTATCTCAATCATGACTATGGTGTTACTCCATTTTTAAACATTCAATGTCAACCCACTCCTTGACTTGAAATAAAGGGTTTGGTACTACAACTTCAAGGATTTTACTCTCAAGAATATTTACAGAAGATAATCATAACCATATTATATACATATATATATAGTTTTATTTTTATTGTAAATATATTCCTTTAAGAGACCACCTTAATGAACTAATGTAAGTTAGCTCAACATATTAACCATAATATTTTTCTTTGGTAGTGTTGATATTAAACACTCTATCAAACCATGTAAAATATTTATTTTTATAGTAAATGTTTTCTTGAAAACTATTCACATTCATGTTAGACTATCATAGGCTAAGATTCATATTCAAACGCTTAATTTCATAATTTATCTCTGGACTCTAATTTCATTATTTATCTCTTAACTCTTCACTAAATAATTATAAATTATAAAATGCTAAACTAAAGAAAAGATCTTGGCTCATAACCAACCAAGTTCTAACCTCTTTATATTGAGTAAAAAGTGATTATTAGTGTGATGAAGACTCTTTATATTGAGTAAAAAGTAATTATTAGTGTGATGAAGACTTCTTAAAACTCCTTAAAAGTCTCCCTCATTAACAACATATTCCAGTAACGAAACATAATAAAGTTTAATATTTATAAGCACGATTCCCATATATTCTTGATATTAAATATTTATCAATCTTAATTCAATATTTTATACTTTTCATCGCTAGATATATAAATAATCAAACCAAGCCATATTCCTGTCTGGGGTCTTTTACCAGTTGCTTTTTCTTGTCTCCAACGTATTAATCTTAAAAAGAATAATAAAAATACTTGTAAACAGGTAGAACTGGGCCTGGGCATTCCCTACAAGATCTCACACATTAATCTTTGGCAAATGAATGGTGTAAAAGAAATATCCGAAAACTACGAACTGGGTTTACGCACTTACCTGGTTCATTTCTTTGTGCTTAAGGTAAACAAGAAAAATCAGATTCTTCCCTTCGACCAATATTTTGCATTCCCCTCTCCCTCAAACTGACAAGAATCCATTATTAAATTGTTCCCATCCTGTTTCATTTCCCAATTCTTTTTCTTTTTGTTTCCCAAGAAATGGAGACCTCTCTCTCCAACTCGGTTCCTATTCCCGTCATAATCTTTGGATAAAATCCCACGATTCCCCTCCAAGGGTGGCATCTAACCGCCTTCCACGAGAAGGAGAAAACTTAACGAACTTTTCTCGATGTCTAAGACATAAAGTAAATTATCTTTATTAATGGACATTTATTATTATAATCGTTTATTTAAACAAATTACTTTATATAAAGGTAGTCTATAATATATATATATATATAATCATTTCATTCTAAAACCATTACTTTTACCTGATTTATGAAACGAATAACCATATTCTATATATATAAAGATGAGTTTTTTTTTTTTTTTCAAGAAGAAAAAATCTGTCCTTGTTATTCAAATTGAATCAAAGGGCATTATTACATAGTTCATAATATCAATGCATATGGAAATGCAGCCCACCGGAGTTCCCAGCCAGGGGGAAAGGCACTTCATAACCAGAATATCCCATCAGATAACTCACTCAACATATAATGAAGGCTGTCCACTCACTCACATCAATCGAGAGCGAATGAAACTCTGAACAGCGATCTAAAGAGAGCACTCTGCCCATCATGAAAACATCTGCAAGGAAGGGGAAAGTACCCTTCAGTGAAATCTAAAAACACCAGATAATCAGGAAACATCCACAGAGAGGTAATACCTCTGTACAAGCTCAATAGAGCTGGAAATAATCATGAGATACCAGAAGATTTTCAACATATTCCATCATACATCATTTTCCTTGAGAGAAAGAGAGTGCCTTTTTAGAAAGGCGGTCAGCTGTCTTGTTGTGCTCTCGATAAATGTGAGTGAAAGACGGGTCCTGGAAGCTAGTAGCTAGCTTTTTAGTCTCCCCACACCAATGAACAAGATTAGTTGGAGAGAGAGCAGTCGATCCCTTAGCCCATTTGATGATAACTTGAGAATCACCATACACTTGAGCTAGAGGGATCCCCATCATATGGGAGGTGTGCAAGAGTGCCCATAGACTGAGCAGCTCCGCTTTGGTATTCGTGCCATGTCCAACCCCCAGCGAGAACTCCAAAAAGTGTGAGTCATTGAGAAAGATACAGAAGCCAGCACCAGCAATCATATTTTTAGATGCACCGTCAATGAAGCCACAGGGAAATAACTTTTCAGGAGGGGTCCCAATAAGTCTTCTTCGTTGTTTTTTAGTGACAGTCCCAGGAAGGGGAGCTTGGACAGTCAAAATAATTTGCTGAATAATGCCATAAATATTCTTTTTTTTCCCTTCAAAAACAACCAAATTACGAGCCTTCCATATAATCCACATCATATTGTAAAGAAGCAGAAAATGGGGAGAGCTTCTAGGAATCTTATCGTGCCAATCTTTGAAAATAACTTCAATAGAAGTCCCTGAGAAACAAACAGAGAGATTGAAATGCTCCCTCATATAATCAGTAGATGATTTCCAGACCAAGCAGTGTGAGAAGAGGTGCTCCAACGTTTCATCATTTTTACAGCAAAGAGGACAGATACCTGGTCCTGAAAAACCCCTTTTCTGAAGGTTCTCCCAAGTGAGAATTTTATTGTGAAGGGTAAGCCAAATGAAGCAAGAGATTTTGAGAGGAAGGCCTTTCATCCATAAAATAGCACCCTCAACCATAGTGGCCGAGCGAGGGGAAGAGCATGCAATACAGTCATATGCATCCTTAGCCGTTATAGTATCCCTGTTTTTCTTGTAAATCCAAGCAAGCTTATCGGGTCTGCTTGAAAGACGAATGCCAGCACCATAAAGACCACAGATATAATCATTCCAAGATGACACGAAAGAGCCACCTAGATCTAAATCCTGAGCAGAAAACCAGTATTGCTTCGCATTTATCAAAGAGTTATGGGCCTGAGACAGATTGCAGATATTTAAATCTTCCAGATACAATCTCAATTCTTTCGGAAGAGAAAAAGTAGTGTGCGAGCCCACTATCGGATCAATCCCCAAGAGTATACTTTCACCATTACCAACATGCCATGCCAAATGCATACCCATCCAAGGAATAACCTGCAAGAATCCTCTCCAAAAAAGAGAGACATTACGAGAGCTGAAGGATTTATTCCTGAGCCAATCAGCAACCGACAAACTTTTCATATATTTGGATTGAAGTACCTGAAACCATAAACCATTAGAATGAATGGCTCTCCAAAACATGTTAAGACGCAGAGCTTGATTAAACCAAGAGAGGTTTTTAATACCCCAGCCCCCCAATTCTTTGGGCTAGGAGAGATCTTTCCAATTTGACAAATGGAACTTGAAAGAATTAACAGAAGATCCCCACAGGAAGTTGAACATGATGCTTCTGAGTTTCTAAAGAATAGAGGCTGGAAGGGGCGCCAAACCCATCCAGTAGACCGGTATACTTGTAAGAACAGCATTGACAAGAACCAATCTCCCTCCAAGAGACAGATTTTTATAAGTCCAGTGGTTTATTTCCTTTTCAAATCTTTGAAGAAGCCAGAACCAATCAGACACTTTATAGCTCAGCGGCTTCAAAAAATAGCCCAAATAAGTTAAACCAGACTGAATCGGATGCATTTTATAAGGTAGAGCATCCCTGAAAGCATTAAGGCTATCATCATTGAAATTGTGATAGAGGAAACAAGACTTGTCAATATTGATCTTCATACCTGAAGCTTTACAGAAGGAATCAAGGAGAACCTCAAAGGCCAACCAGTCCTGTAAGGTCCCAGAGCTGAGGAGAATAACATCATCCACAAAGAGGAGATGGGAAAGGGTCAGTGAGGACGAGAGTTTAATGCCCCGTATGAGGCCATTAGATCTAGCATCCTTGATGAGCAAGCTGAGACCCTCTATGACCAAGATAAAGATAAGAGGGGACAAAGGACAACCTTGCCGTATACCACGAGAAGCAGTGAAGAAGTTTGAAGGAGTCCCATTAACCAAGACCGCAAAGTTTGCAGTTGTTATGCAGCCCATTATCCAATTGACAGTGAGAAGGGGAACACCAATCTGAATTAAGATAAATCTGACGAAGGTCCAATCAACACGATCAAATGCCTTTGTGAGATCTAGTTTAAGAATAAAAGCACAGATATTCTTGGTTTTGACTGAGTGAAGGACTTCCTGGACAATACCTATGGGTTTAGAAATTTGACGATCTTTAAGGAATCCAAATTGCTCATAAGAGATACTCTGATCAAGAAATGGCTTAAGCCTACCAGCAATGACTTTAGCAATGAGCTTATAGAGAAGATTACACTAAGAAATGGGTCTGAAGTCAGCAAAAGTACGAGGCTTGTCCTTTTTCGGAATCAGAGTCAGGAAGGTAGAGTTCAGGGAGGAGGGAATAAAACCAGAAATCCTGGTCGAGTCCACCAACTGACACAGGGTGGGGCCTAAAAGGTCAAAAAAGTGTAAGTAAAATTCCACCGGCCACCCATCGGGACCCGGGCTATGGTCTTTTTTGAAAGACTTAAGAGCGAGTTCAATCTCCTTCAGTGTGACCTGAGATGTAAGGTACAGAGAATGATCGAGGGGAACCATCCTGGGAAAGAGAGAGATCACTTTGAGTTGTTGGTTAAGACAAGTAAGCCCTTCATCCGAAAAAATATGCTGAAAGAAAGATTTACCAAGTTCCTTTAAAGGGCCCTCTTCTTCAATAAGATTACCTTCCTCATCTTCCAACGACCAAATCATATTTTGAGTCCTCCGACCAGAAGCCACCATATGAAAAAATTTAGTGTTAGAGTCCCCCAGTAAGGCCCACTTAGTTCTACTCTTAAGTTGCCATGTGAGCAGCAAGTGGTCTAGGATCTTCTGTCTTTCCGCACTAAGGTGAGATAAATGAGCCATTTGATCCTTAGTGAGGATACCTTTTGACAGAATAGATTCAATGGCCCGTTCCAGATTGAGAGAGTCCAAATCTAAACTAGAATTTTTTGACTTGAACCAGATCTTTGAATCATTCTTAAGCTTACGCAAAGTCTGGCAGAGATCCTCAATGCCAGAGAAATTATCAGCCTCAGAATAGAGAGACCACCATCTGTGAAACCAATCGATGAACTCAGGATTCTCCAGCCAAGAACGGTTAAACTTAAAGGGGTAATTGAAGGGACCCTTAGGAGTGTTCCATTCGAAGAGGATAGGAAAGTGGTCAGAAATGATGGAGCATTTAATCCAGGTTCCGTAGGTCCCTAAAAAGGGAAGCAAGTCTTTGGAAATAAGGAAACGGTCGAGGCGCTTACAGATTCCTTCCTCCCCCGAGCGACCATTGCGCCAAGTAGGGCCTATCGAAGGAGGAGCTACATCCACAAGGCCAGCAGCATCAAAAAGGGCAAGAAAGTGTTCAGAAAGATGATCCAAAGAGGCCTTGCATCCCCAAATCTCTGAAGGATGGAGGGTGAGATTAAGATCACCTGCTAACACAAGATGTGGGAGATTTAATAGACCACCACTCAGTGCCTTTTCCGAGAAAAAAGACCTATCCTTGTAAGGACCGTAAACATTCAGAATATGGATAGGAATGGAAAGACCACGGATAGAGGCACGAAGTAAGATACCAGCACAAGTATGAAAAGCCCTACACTTCACCTTTGACGGATCCCATGCAGAGAGAAGACCCCCAGACAAGCCCCGAGCACTGATAGCACAAAATTCCCAGTAGGGGAGTAATTTGGAGAAAGCAACCAATGCCCGGAACATCACTGTACATAGTTTCCTGAAGGAAGATAAAGTATGGTTTCAGAGTGTTAAAGAGAGCACGAAGACTGAGCAATTTGGGCCTGCCTCCAAGGCCGTGAGTGTTAAGAGAAAGCATTAACATTAAGACAAATCCTGAGGGGGAATACTCGCTCTAAGACCCCGTGAAGAAAGAACCCTGTCAGCATCCCTTAACCGTTCCAAGAGAGGAATGAACGGAGGAGAGGCCGATGAAAGATCATTACGAAGAACCCTTTTCCCTTTAGGCTTCCTGACTGTGACATTTGCAAACCTGATGGAATTGAGATGGAGGATGGAAGGAGAAGATGGGGAGGAGGCTGTGAAGATGGAAAGAGACTTAGTGAGAGAGGGGTCGGAGAAAGAGGGTGAGGAGGTGGGGCTAGGATGAGGGGGAGCTGGAATAGGTGGGGGAGCCTAAGGAGTGGAGGGAGAAGGAAGACCCAAGGGGAGGGGACAAGAAGTGAGAGGGGGAAATTCTGACAGAGAGTCGAGAGCCAACGATACTGGAGGGGGATTTTCTTCAGGTTCCACCAAGGGGGAAGGCGAGACCACCAATGAAACAGGATTCTGGAGACCTATAGGAGGACTCTCATCGTGAACAGTCAAAGACAAAGGAAGGGGTTCAGGGGAATCAGACAGGTCTTCAGACAGTGCCTTCGAGGATTCAAGAGATGGGCCTGCCTTTGCAAAAGTACTGGTAGACAAAGGGGTAGAATCTTTTTTATGTGACAGAATCAAACTGTCCACTGCCTCCAGAAAAGAATCAGGGATAAAATCATTTAAAGGAGCAGAAGCTTTAGACATACCTGTAGGAGAAGGAATATTCTCCAGGAGACCAACTGATGGAGAGGGAGAACGATGCTTACTAGAAATCGATAAGCAATCATCAGCCATCCTCAGCGGGCATGATTTCCAGAGATGACCGACCTCACGGCAGCAGCTACAGTGAAAGGGAATATGCATATAGTCGAGTCTTTGTACCAAAAGACGCTCGTTACACAAAATTTCAACTTCTGCGGGCAAACCACGTGATGTATCCAATTCCACAAGAATCTTCGCAACACGCTTATCATACGAATGCATGAAATCATCTTCCACTGAGACAAATCTCCCTATGGTGTTTCCAATCCCCTCCAGGATGGATTTACTCCACAAAGGAAACGGAAGCTACAGCAGGAGAACCCATAAATGCCTTTTAGTAATTTTCTCCCCTAATGGATCGAAATGAGAGTGCCATCGGCCTAAAACCAAGGATCCCTTCCCAACTCGCCATAAACCCTCCAAAACCCTGGAACAGTGCTCCGGATCAAGAAAAACAAATACAACCCATCCTCTGGACAAAAGACTGATAGTCGGAATGTAGTTAAACAAAGGTTTCCAGTTCTCACATGCCCATGAAATCCAGGACGACTTGTCCATTTTGCAATACTCCAGGCGGCCAACCAGTGCTCGCGAGCACAGAGTTGAGACCCGATCAAAAAAGACATCATACCCAAGAACATAGCGGAATCATTCCTCAGTGGCCTTGATACACTTTGATTTACGTTTCCTGCGAAAATGTGACTTGTCCACACAGTCAGCCATCCAAGGAAGACAAATAGTCAACCACCTGGCCAAAAAAGAAAGACCCAAAAGCCCACAACAAATGAAAACCCCACGTCTGAAACCCCTGACAATCCTACAACAAAATGACGTATAAACCCCAAAAAAGAAGATGTCAAAAACAGCCGAGAAGGGGCTCAAGAAAGAAAACCACGTAACCAAGAAAACCGAAGCCAACTCGGGACAGAAGAAGAGACCCACGTCAAATACCAGAAAAGACCCCAACAGCAGGGTATGTGATGGGAATCAGAATCTCAAGAGACGCAAATACCCTATGAAAAGTAAAGTCAACAGCAAAGAGGAAAGTGAACAATCATAACCCGAGGAAACAACCCGAAACCCTGAAAACCAGGAAAGGAGGAAAAAAACATGCAAAGGTGGCGAATACAGAAAAAAACAACGTCAAAATGAGGCCGCGGCAGATACGAAAGTCCTTCCCACTTTTTTGTTAACGCTTGGTTGGTACTAGTCCCCCATTGAAGGGGAGGGACTCCAAGCCAAGCCTCAGAACCCCAAACCCACCATCCAGTGCAATAATCCAGTCAAGGCGTAAGAAGAGAGAAAGCAGCCTATAAAAAAGAAAACCAAAAAAGACCCAGAAACGGCCACTGCCAGAACTGGCAAGACAAGGAGAAACGGCGCCAAGAGAAACCCACAAGAAAATAATCAATACAGGAGAGCAACGGAGGAAAAACCCATGAGCACCGAACGGCAAGGAATGCTCAAAGACAAGCTGAGGGATAGAGACCGAAGGCGCCTTGGAGGTGCAGGGGACGCAGGGGACGCAGAGTTGAAACCCTCAAACGCCATTCCAGTCCAGAAATCGTAAATTTAGGAGACTGGTACTATTCAAAAGCAACTAACATCAACTTGCTTACTATTATTTGCTTAACATGCAACTTTATAATATATACAGCTATACATATGTGATATATATAAAGATGAGTTTATAATATATATAGCTATATATATATATATATATATGCTCATCTTTCGATCTACCCATTATTATGGTGATCAAAACTTAATTCTTTCTAATTAAGAACTTAAAGATATTTAAGTAGCACTTTTATTGAGCAAAGATATTAGTAATGTTTATTCACATCACTTAAATTTATTGAATAACCCTTAATATTAATTATTTCGCCGTTAAAAGATCGATTATAGGTACTTATTAAAGCCTTGCGGAAGCTAGTAAATTCCTCGGCAATCATATTCAGTTCTGGTCGTTAACAACAGTTATAAGTCAAGTGCACATCTAGTGAACATCTCAGTTCACTTTTACCATGTTTCCACAACACCAGAATGATATATAACATCAACTCATGGTTTTCCAGTCATTCACCCTCTCCCTAGTGGATTCATGCCCCGATTCATTCAGTCAAGTCAAGCCCTTAGTCTCCTATGTCTACCAAAGCAATTCAAAAATTAGGAAAATAAATAACTTTACTTACAGTGCTTTTACTAGGGATGTTACAAAGAATATCCTATTTCATTCATGAGCACTAGCTTACAACGAGCTAAATTGAATTGCCTAGTAGTGGACGCACAAGCATGTGTTGCTTTTGTTTGATTGTACAACATCATGAGTCATTCTCCAGACTTGTGAGTCATATCAAGTCCTATGTATCCTCATATGATTAAGGTGGTGATGTTGTATTGTAAAGATTGTGAGTAATATCAAGTTGAGTCTTGTGAGTAATATCAAGTTGAGTCTTGTGAGCAATATCAAGACTAGACTTGTGAGCAATATCAAGTCAAGTATTCTCATAGAAGGAACCCTATGCAAATGGATCTCCAATTGTGGATATGATCTTGTGTTGTATCAAGACTGTGGACCTCCATTTGTTGAGGTGGTTATACTATGTGATATATTGCTAGTCATGGTCACTAAGTGCTATAAGTCTCCTTTAGGGATTAGCTACCCCTAGAGTGAATTACTTAAGCATATGACTATATCGCCCGGGGTAATATATATGATCATTAATATGTATGGAATAATTCTTCTGAGTATGATATGATAAGATGGATAAATAATACACATATGGACCAAGCATTAATTATTTAATGATAATAAGATAAAAGCATAGAGAAAGAGAAATTTGAATTCCCATGCAAATGTTTGAATGAACTCAAGTTATAAAGTTTCAGTAAATATGAATGCCTCAGTCAAAGCATCGGTTGAACTATTAATGAATGTAATTAGTTAAGTAAAGAAGAGCTTAATGTTCATCAATCAACATGGATCAGTTAACTAAAGAGATCCATGAAAAAATTAATAATAGAAATTGTGCATGGATGGCACTAAGAGTGAAGCAGTGGTGATGTAACACCCTGGTTTTGACCCCGTTTGCATTAAATGTATATGATGTATATATTGTAATTAATCGTGGTGTAGAGCTAAAGGAAAAAGCCCCACCATTGATTTATCGTTTTATGTTTTGGCAATTAAAATCGATGTCGATGGTATTTTGTGCTAGCCAAACACATTATAATTATGGACACCATGTACATATGCAATTTAATTTAAATGCCCACAACCAGCTATGTCAATACAACAATAATGAGATGGGGGCATGATTCCTAAGGATAAGTGGGGAGGAATATTCAACCTTTAGGGCCAATGGGAAAAATCCAAATGTCAGCAAAAGAACCCAAGAGAGTGGGCAACTACTTTCCTTGTCTTATTCACCAACCAATTTAATTCCCATGGGTGAGTTGGGCAGTTATTGCCTTGGGGAAATGTATGCATGGGCAGTTGTCAGTTCTGGCAGAGCTGCTGGTCCTTGACCTCACGCATGCCCAAAGAAGGGGGGGGGGATCACATTTCAGTCCCTCACGTGGGCAGAAAACCCAATCCACCTTCACCCAGGGGAGTTGTCTAGAGGTAGTCGCAGAGGGAGTCGCAGCTCACTACTCACGCAAGATAAATTCCTTATGTGCTCACGTGCAAGCAGACAAATTGTTGGATGCACTCACATGGTGGAGATTACTCCCATTTGTGGTTGTTGTGTGTTCCCCCTCACGAGGGCAGTCGTTCTCTGCAGTTTCTTCAAGTAAGAATTCATTTTTGGTGAAGCCAGTGTGTGGGAGGAGAGACCCACGATTTTCTTGGGTGTTGTTGAGTCCGTTTTGGCCACGTTAGGGCCAAAACATCCCTGGGAAATTGAATTTGTTGTTAGGGGATGTTCTTACCCTTCTTGGTAATTTGTTTTTGTTTCCCAATTGTTTTCCTCCACCTAGTATTGTGTAACTTGTTGTGTATTTCTTTGTTGTATGGATTTGAGCTGTTTTTGGTGTGGAAATGGGGTCTGAGCTAGCTTGATAAACCTAGTGGAAGAAGGAACCTCACAAACATAGATATAGGGTTGGATTTCTTCTTTGCACACCCTGAATAGCATTGGAAGGGAAGGCATGGCCTGAGGGACTATGTAGCAGAGAAGGGGATGCTTCCTTGTGTTGGGTGTGTAGAAGTTTTAGAAGTCGTGCTAGATCTGGTGTAGGTGTCCATAGCTCTTTGGTTGAGCTCACTAGCTTAGCAGTCAGTCTTTCCAACTCCTTCAAAGCCTGATAAACCCAACTTTGTTGGCTTGGCTGAGTTTTGTGTATCCTTGGCTATGTGTGAGCCTATTGGTGTTCCCCTTATTCCTTGTGGAAATTATGCCCAACTCGGGGGTTGCAATGTTGCTGAGAGATTGATGAGCACACTGGCCTATGGTTGGGTGAAACATTGCAGCGACGTAGCTGGTTGCGTGACAAGCTTCTACTAAGACAAGTATCTCTTGTGTTTAAATCCTTGCAACTGTGTTTTGTTTTATAACTTAGATGAACATGTTAAATGTTGTGAATGAATGAATTGCTTCCGTTGTTTAATGAATTAGACATTTGCATATGTATTTTATTTCATTGCATTTTATATTGTGTTCATGGGGCTTAGTTTTCCCGGATTAGCTAGCAGTTGTGTAAGTCGCGTCCTCTCCGCCGAGTAGAGGGGTGGGGACGTGACAGGTGAAACTTAAGTTATCCGATTAACTAAGTGATCAACAGTCGGTTAAATTTAACATTCAGTTCAAGTCCGTTAACATTCAATTGAAGTAAGTTAACATTCGGTTCAAGTTAGTTAACATTCAGTAAGTAAGTTAACATTCAGTTCAAGTCAATTAACATTCAGTTGAAGTTAACATTTGGTTCAAGTCAGTTAACATTCAATTCAATTCAAGACAATGAACATTCAGTTAAAGCTAATTACGGAAAGGAAGGGGCTAATGTTTGCATGGAGGGAGTTCTAGTTAGCTCCTCTTATGAATGCAATATATGGTGCTCTCAATGTGTTTATTGAGCCTCCTATGCGCTACCCTTTGCATGCTAGTATTTTTTCCTTGTTATCAATATGTTAGGCATATGGCAAGTTCAATACATTTGTATACAATTATTTTTGTAGGGTTGCATTGGATCTCTCTTCTCTACTGTTGAGGTGATATCTCTTATCGGCCAATATGCTTATGTGTTGTAAACCATTCTCTGCAAATATATCTATCATACTTAAAGAATTGTTGGGTTTTTCATTCTCCGTGTTTAGAGGATTTTCCCAGGGTATACCTTGGCTCTCATGGTTGATTGATTTATATGGTTGATTGATGGAGCTGATTTATATGGTTGATTTATGGAGATAATTTAGGTGGCTGATTTATTTGTGAAATTCATGTGGGTGATATAAATAGTCTATATGGATGATGTAAAGATTCATATGTGGTTGATTTCTGAAATTCATAAGTGTTGAAATTGTTTGATAAAAAATTTAAACTTCAAGCATCTTTGATTTTACTCAAACATCAATAATTTTCACAACTATCAAACAATTTATACCTTGTATTTTGAAGAATCACACAAAAGTGTTTGTACCCCACCCAATTGTAAGGTCACTTTTCATATAGAAAGAATTGGGATATGGAAGAGGAAAGTGGGTTACAACTGTCCAAGAGACTATGACCTCAAATATAATTCAACCACATTAGTCAAAGGTCAAGGTTTATGTAAGTTGGTTGCTGAATATTTGAATCCTGTAGAATAAATTGAATAAGGCTACGAAAATGAGATATCACTTTTTGCCCAAGAAGTTATCTATGTTCCCATTGGCATCAATTCTTGGTATAATGAGTTGAGGCGATATCTCAAGCATTCCACAACTCCTATTTACATAAAGGCATAGCGTAAAAGAGCCTTCAGACTTAAGTTGTCACGATTCCAACAAATTCATGGTATCTTGTTCCATAAGAATTGTGATGGGGTATTATTGAGATGCCTTGAGAAAGTAGATGTTGACAAATGTTTAACATATTTGCATCATGGGATTGTAGGAGGCCCTTTTACAGGTGATACTACAACTCACAAGATTTTGAAAGTTGGTTATTACTTCCCTATTGTATTCAAAGATGCGCATTCATGTGTTAAAAGTTGTGAGGTTTGTAAAAAATGTGTTGGAAGAGAGAAGAAGTATGTTGTTCTACTAAAACTTATCATCATTGAAGAAACCTTTGATTAGTGGGGATTGTATATCACGGGGAAAATTAATCTAAATTACTCCAAACAACACAAATATATTCTGACAACCATAGTTTACTTTACAAGGTGGATTAAAGTTGCACATTTGTGTAAAATCAATGAAGAGGTTGTTAGTCTATTTTTGGAACAACATTTGATTACTAGGCTTGAGGTTCTGTCATCGATGGTATTTGACAATGCTTTTGATTTCTCATCTTTAATATTAATTGAGTTTGCTTCAGATAAAGGGAGTAAGCCATGTTATTCATCACATTATTACCCTTTGGGGAAATGATGTACCTAGCAGCTAGGTCCACTAATAACAATTTGATTTGCATTCTAAGAAAGTTGTAGTTTATCATTAGATAAATTGGCACAATACTCTCCCAAATGCTCTTTAGGCTTATAGGATTACCTCAAAAACTTCATTAGGAACTTCTCCTTACTTCCTCATTTACATAATAGGAGCATCTTACCTTCAAATACTTTTCTACATTCACTGTAATAAGCTCAAGCCTCTTGAGGAAAATAATCTCCTACTATTTAGAGTAGGATGAATACATTATTGAACATATAAGAAGAATGGGACAAGGCTAAGAAGAAGTTTTATGTTCATCGCCAAATGGTTAAGAGATGGTTTGACAACAAATTGGTTGGGAATAAGGATTTTAATGTGGATGAGTTGGTTATGAAATGGGACAAATCTTGTGAAGAAAAGGGGAAACATATGAAGTTTTTGCAACTTTGGCTTGGTCCTTACTTAATTGTTGAGATACTTGGTCTAAGCACATATAAACTACAAACCATGGAAGGTGCAAAGGGTTTTCTCCTTGTTAACGACCAAGTGTTGAAGTGTTGCTTCACCTAGCTATGCCATAATATTTAGTATGTATATAAATAAATTCACATTCTCATTTCAATTGTTTGCTTTTATTTGCCTTCGATGCTTTGCTTGATTTATGTTAGTTTGAGTAATTTGTTTATAGTTTTAGTCTTTGTTTATTTTTGAGCTTTCATTTTTTTTTCTATTGGTCAATCAAATTTTCTCCTTGATTTTTATGCTTTTTCCAACACCTTGTTAACTCAACTTTGAATTTTAGCATTCGTAGGTAAAGCCATGGATTTCATATCTCCAAATTTATTAAACATATATATGTAGAACCAAGGATCCGAAGATATTCCTCATGAAACCTAAGCATTCACCTATAGTGTTTAACACAGTCTCAGTCTTACAATGGGCTTGTGAGTATCTCATATCTCAGGCATTGGGTAGTTTTCTAATGCTCTATAAGGATCCATCAATTCACATATTAAGAGACTGAAGCCTAATCAGGACAACAACATAGTCATCAGACCAAACGTAAGTGTTTAAAAGGATGTCTTCATAATAACTAAGTATTCAAATGTCGTTGTTATTTTTCATAAACATGCATCATCCCTTGGTATTTTAAAGAGAATCGTCTCCCCTATCCACCTCTTACTTTAAAGCAACATGTATAAAAGGTAAAGGCATGGGAAAGGAGTTCAAAATTTTGGGAAAAGTACTTAGTATATTGGACAAGTTATGGACAATCACGGGTAGTGGAGCAAGGCTTGTGATATCAGTGTGACTTTGTATAAGCTATGTATGCTCATTGATAGTGGAACAATACCAACAAAATTTTATTAAATGACCTAATAAAATTTATACATCCTCGTCCAGAACACTTTGAGAAATTAGGTTGTCTATCCCAGGGAAGGATTTAGTCTGGAATTTACCGCCATCGATTAAACCATGGAGTTTTCATTGGAGGGTCAACTAAGCCTGATAATGAATGCATACATAATTAGTACAAGGTAGTTGTGGGACTCATGGGTGAAGCTAAATATTTCGTAGGAATGATTATTATGCATCTATAGAATTGGTATTATTTCTCTAAGGTTAATTGTATAGATTCACGGTTTCACCCAATATATCACCAATTGTTGATCTAGCAACAACCCTCCCCTTTTTTCCTTTTTTTTTGAAGTATTGATGTTCTATATTTTCAAGTGGAAAAAAGACCCCTGCTTTATTTTTTTAACCAAGCCATTTCTAGTCTTAACGAATGAATTTTGCTTACAATACTTTGCCTCAATACTTTCGAGAGCATTGAAAGATGGTAAATATACTTATTTCTAAGCTTTGATGGATTGAATTAGGATATATTGTAAATGGTTTTAGCTACTTGATCTTCACTTTGACCACATAATATAGATTGATATTCGTAAGAGTTGCAAACTCAAAAGATGTGACTGAAAGAGCAAGAAAACATAATGTAGAGAGTGAGTCCCTATGCATTGCTTACAAACAAGCCTAAGAGTAGGAGACCTAATGGAAATATCAAGATGACCAAACAATAATATGCTAATAAAAGTTGAGAAAGTAGGTGTAGGAGGCTTAAGACGAAGAAGTTGTAGGCCATGATAAGATTACCAAAGTGGAGTATGAATTGATTATTTGTTTTGAAGAAGTATTACCTTTTCTTTTGAAAGTGTTTGGAGTTGTTAAAAATCCTTGTGACATGCTCACAAAGGTTAGAGCCATCACATTAATCCTAGTAGTGCATGAATGACGAAGGCTTCAAGATTTGGAAATCTCATGAGGTGCTACACAAAGGGAATCCATTGAGTGATAAAGATGAATAATAATCACAACCAAACAATAGGCAAAAGAAACAACAAAATCTATAAATAAAACAATGGAAAGCTATAAAATGTTGGATTTTTGTGTTTCAATCCTATTCAATTTCCTAGATGTAGAAATTTGAGATATTTCCGAGATAAAGTTACTCTTTGAAGAGTAATTACATTAACCAACTTGAGATGGGTTGAAAAAAGTGTTCAAGGAATGTTGTGGCCAGGTTTTGACCAAATGATAAAGATGCAAATCATAGTTTCTCTATTGTTGCACTTTCATAGAGTCAGATGATTTGTAGAAGACACTGATTTGTAAAAGCTGGAGTACATGGACATCAGAAGAAGACACTGAATCGCCAACATAAACATCTTTCAAAAGTCTCTACGTACCAATATTAAAGGTGCAAAGCCCTTTTGTACTAATGAATACAATACTTCGCTCAATATTCAATTTTATCTTTTTTAACCATGTGTTGTAGAGGAAAGAGTTCATATGGTTGGGGGTTAAGAGGCCATCAACATACTAGGGTTGAAATATAGATGCATATAGTTCTGCAAGTAAATGTAAACAAGATTCAAAGATCATAATGGTTCATACCTTAATCAAATGAAGGTTGATCCAAGCATCCCTTCAATCCTCTTATTGTTCCTCTTGCTCCAAGAGACCTACAAAAAAAACCATACCTTCCTCAAACCAATATGACAACATGTAAAGAAATGATAATTAATGCAATATGAAACTGTAACTTGATTAACATAAACATATGATCATAATTAGAGATTCAAAATAGAAGACGCATTGATTGGAAGAGGAAGAGCATCACATCTTTATTAAACAAGTGGAAGAACTGCAAAGTTCACCTCTCCTCTTGCTAGGAACCTCATGAAACCTTGATCTGGTTCTTTTGCTTCTCTTCTCCAAGGAACTCAGCCTCCAAGCTCTGCAAGACAAGGAGATGATATCTAGGGAAAAGGTAGGGGGGATGAGAGTCTCAATTCCTCCAGCATAACAATGAAAAAGTTCAAGTCCCCCCTCATGGACCTCACTCCTTCTATTTATACATTTTTGAAGAGATAGGGTCTAAGACAAAGTAGTTATAATCAAAGGAGTTAGTTGCATAACCACCAAAACTACCCAAAATTCAAGAAACATTCATTTTTGACATGTACAGGACAAATTCGGGGATTGTAGTGAAAACAGTCGCAAATGCAAAGCCGAAATTGTGGGCTGCAGTAACAAGAGTCATGGATATAAGAGGAATTCAGGGTAACCGTGGGTAGCATGAAGGCAGAGTCGCAAGTATAGAGGTGAAACTCGCAGGTTTGCGTAAAAAAAGTCGTGATTAGGTAAAAATGCTCATTTTTAGGGTACGTATGGGAATTTTTTGACTTTGGAGTCTTATGCAAAGTTGTTCTTGACTTAGACACCTTTCCAACGGTCTAGAGAAGAGGTCAAATGAAGTTACATAAATTCAGATATGGCTCCTCCATAAATTCAGATGTGTCATTTTGGGCTATAACAGATGCCCCCTAATGTATTAGGTTAGAGGAGAAGATGATAGCCGAAATATATTATAAAAAGAAACAACTGAGTATGAAGAGAGCAAAGAATCCAACATCAGAGGGTTGAATAGAGGTACCTGAAAGAGAGATAAATGTCAGACAAAACTAATCTCTAGGACATACAAGTCCTTATACAAATGATTGCCATAAAGATACAGGTGGATCCAACATGTGTACTTGATGTAACTATTATGGTCGCACAATATGAAAAAAGGAGCCATATCAAATATAAAGGAGTCGTGGACACAAGTGAACAAGGTGGATCCATGCTCAATAATCGATCATAGCCACAAGAATACAAGGTGGATGTATGTCTCAACAAATGTCATATGAAGTGTGACAAGGTATTGCGCAACTCGGGAAAATAGCAAAAGATGATGATGCTACTATCGGCCCAAGGTCTTCAATCCAAACCACCCAAAAGGTACGAATCCTAACCATGCGAATAAAGGAGCTGAAATCGAACATGGAGAAAAAATTTTGATTATCGTCCATTGATGAGGATCATTAACAAATGCGAGGGAAACCACCATTAATAAAAATGGTCCCCAAGGTACCTGTTAAATTTTCATATGCTTAGCTAAGACATCAGTATTTCATTTCATTTTCATAACAAAAGCATATAAACAGGATCACTGAAAGATAGACAAGCACAACCATACAAAAGGAACACAAAGATTAATCCTGGGAAAAACCCAGCAAAAGCTTCCTCAATATAGATGCCCCAAAAAGATAAAAGATAAAACCAGCAAGGAGATCAAAGCCTGATCTTCCTCCTTCTCCAGCTACTTCTCTTCTCCACTAATGTTCTACACAAGTGAGAGTGTGTGTCTTAAATGAGGAGCACTACACCTCTATTTATATTCATCCGTTCACTTAAGTTAACTCATCTGTCATGTAGGCTCGAGTTAATCATGTAGGCTCGAGTTACACATGTAGGCTCAAGTAACCACACTGGGGTGCTAATGACCCACCTTTACAATTAGAGGGGACTGCCTCATGACTCTTATTAGTTCTTCCGATTAGGAGCATCGGGGTACAAAGTAATACAAGTGGTTCTCCTGGTAGGACCATTGGGGACCACAAAGAAATACATATAGAATATTCTTCGAAGTTACAATATTTCAACAGTACCTAGTACATTCTAACAAGTGTGAATACAAAAAGAAATACATATAGAATATTCTTCGAAGTTACAATATTTCAACAGTACCTAGTACATTCTAACAAGTGTGAATACAAGGTCTTGAAGTCGAACACCTGAAGAATACATCAAGTAGGATACATTAAGGTATTCCCACTACCCAATAGCGAGGGAATTTGCCACTAGTGACTGCAATCCCCAAGGTACTATCATAAACTCTAAATCTCATTCCCAGAGAAAAATGTGTTGACGTCGATAGGAAGAGATCAGTTGGAAGGAAGGCATTAAGGCATCCTTCATCATCCAACATGAGGTAAGTCAAAGACTGATTGGATATGGAATTGGAACAAATTTTTGGAGCAATGACTGTCGAAGACTGAATGTAATGAACTAATACCAGGGAATGGCCGACGCAAAAGGTCAAGGCAACTATAGAATGGCCGATAAAGGTTTAATCCCTGAACAGTGACCACGACACAAAAGTGACTTAGGAAACTTTTGACACAAAAATACCAACGATACAACTTTGCAATGTAGGGGACATTGACAGATTCCCCATATAATTGGAAAAGAGACCAAATAGAGAAGTAAAAACTCTGAATCAGGATAAGGTAAAAAACTGAGGACCTAACTGTTGATAAACTCAAAACTAATGCTTTGTTCAAGGAGACAAGACTTGCTTCCATGATGTAAAATACATGTGAATGAACTTCTTGTTATAATTGATTTTATCACACTTGGTAGATCACACCTTTATGGCCTTCGATGTCCCTCTGTAGACTCCTTGGACCCCCCTTGCTAAAGTTATACTTTGATCCAAGAAAATCCCTAAAAGAAGACTTGTTTATTTGTATATGTGACTTTTAATCCAATACCCATGTGTACATGAAACTTTTTGGCCAATACCCATGTAGATCGGGAAAAGTGCATAAAAACAAAAACTTTTGGAGTTTTCCTCAATGCGTCCCGAATAAATTGACTCTTGGCATTCCATATGCCTGGAAAACACTCTAAATCGACCCTCCATTATCCATTAGAGGGATATATATTGAGCCTATTGGATGCATTAAAGGAGGAGAATTCTGGAGAGCAAGGAAACTATAGTTCATTGTTGCCTCACTTGTTTATGCTTAATTTTGCATCCCTTTGTCCCTTTGGAGAACACATTGTTGCTCTTCCCAAGCTTCCCATTGCCTTGTAAGCTTTCCATTGAGATGGAGGATTGAATTGGTGGAGGCTTAGGTGGAGGAATCGGTTTCTCCGTTTCAACGAGGTGCTGACACAGTTTGTCACTGTTTTATCTTTGTTTATTATTAATAGAAATATCCATTTCTCGTCCATTACATGTGTATAACTATGAATATTTTGTCCATGGATGTAGTTATATTTGCTTATACGTGATGGTTTTATATATGCTAGAGTAGTCCTAACACTTTGATATATAACATGCGTGTCTTGTTTGTTGTTGTTGAGAGTGAATTGTAAATTCTAGCGTGTTGGAGAATCTCAACGGGGATCTACATCGACCATCCGGAATAAGGTACGTTTCATATCCCTTATATTTAGATGCATGTATTTCTCTTGGATATTGGAATGGATTGATTTCTAGTGTCATTCAGTCTGTTGTGGTCTACCCCAAGACATAGGAAGTTTCTCTCTATAACAGAATTGGTGACTCCACTAAGGAGGTTCCTTATTTTTCTTTGGGGATTGGGTGCACAATGTGCTTGAATTTCTCTATGTTTCTCTGTGTTTATGTGTCGGGTCCAGAAGTATGTTTGCCCATTAGTCTCCTATCAAAGTAATTTTGGTCTTAGCCTATCATTTTACCCCCTCTTTCTTCATGTACGCAGCTTTTTGCTTCACATCTATGTATACACATGGGTTTTGTCTAAACAGCCGCGTATACACGCAGGTTTTCTGCAAACAGTCACGTATGCTTTTCTTTTGAATGTGATTTGGATGATTGAGAGTTGCTGGGTGAATTTTGAATGTTGCTAAGTCTTCCTAAGTACTGTTGGTGTCTGTCTACTACCTCTGTTTCTAACCAGAGACCTTTTTTATTTGCTTCTTACTTAGAAGTTGTTCTTGTCATATTATTTCCTTTTTGTTTTGGTATTAGTGCATTAGATTTCTTTTATCTCAGTGTCTTGCTTGGTTGTTGTCTGATAGTTGTTGCAGGGTCTGGGAGTTTTAGAGTCTTGTTATTGCATTTACATATCATTTATTTCAAAAATACAAAAAAAAATATTTTTGGCATGTTCATGCATTTTTGCATTTGCATAGTACTTACATTAGGTTTGCTTAGTTGATTAGTAATCAAGCTTTCATATAGGAATGGTTGCATTGTCATTTGAAGGAAAAAAATATGCATCTCATGTAGTGGCATATCCCGTTTTCACATTTAAAGACAAAATTTCACTTGGCATTGTTTGTTAGGTGTGCATATTTACTTTCACTGCTGATTCTTAACATCATTGGTTGCACGGTCATTTCCTTTGAGTAATCATAGCCCCTAAAATCAATGCTTAATTTAAAATGAATTACACATTTTTCTTTGATAGGGTACATCAACAAGCTTAGGCTTTAGAGTCTTGGAATAGGTTTTTGTGAGTAAATTTCTTCAAGACTACTAAACAAAACAAGTAGGTGTCTTTCCAGGAGAGAGAGTGAAATCCTTGGTATAGTTAGTATTCTCGGGAGGCTCCTCTTACACAGGAGTTAAGCACAAGGCAACGTACACGTTTGTGGGGGGATAGCCCCTTGCCACTCTATGTGTAACGTTGAAGATATTTCTAGGATATTATTCGTATCTGGGGGATTTTGAGGTACATTTGGTGCTTTCGAGCTTCGGGATTTGTTACCTTGCCCATACGGTAGATCCCGCATGCGACTATCCGCCTAAGCATTGATTGTATTGGGGTGACCTTATTTTCCCTACCTAGGTATCACAGGGGGTACTTGCATATGTTATTATGTGAGTGTCCTAACCAGGTAGGGGTCAGACAGCATAGTCGCTTTACGCGTTGGAGCTAAGGGCCACTATAATTGGTTGCCTACCTCTGCTTATAGTGTATGGGAGTCGCAGGCCTCTCCTAGGCAAGACATACTGCTACATTCAAGAACTTGTTTATCCTCCTCTTGGCTTGCTTTCATTTTGGATTAGATTCTCTTAGGAGTGTGCTCTATGTGCACTAGATTTCTCTAGGGTTCGTAATTAGTTTGAGTCTCTTTATTTTTGTGGAGTCGTCATGGATTTGGGAGAGGAATCTCATCATTCTTGACATTTAGCAAGTCTTCCGCCTTCTACGTCTCCTCCTCCTTCATGAAAGAGAGCCAGACAGTACAAATGGACTCATATTCACCATGATTCACACACCAATCTCACTATAAGTCATCCATATGAGATACCAGAGGCCCCCGTTTGTCCAACCCCTGAGGTGGGGAATGTGCCAAATAATCTATATGGGACTTTGGAAGAAGTCGATCATTTTGAGTTTGGTGTGTCATATAATGCACGATCCCAGATTTCATATTATGTAAACACTAATTGTCGATCTCCTTGACATAGGACGAGTGTCGACACTCATCTAGTACCCTCTAGCACTGGCCCATTTATATTTGGAATGCTAGAACTTTCGGAGGTCATTCTGTCATTTAATGTTGGATCTGGTGTTGACCTTGGTACTATTCCTGGGGGCACTACAATTCCTTTCCATGAAGATAGGTTTGGCAGTGGTCACATTGCACCTTCCACACCTGTTATGGGAGGGTCTTCATACCCATTACCCAGGCCTAATACTAGTGTCCCGTTCACGGAAATGGCCCTAGACATGTGAACATTGGAAGCAAAACTTATATTCCATCTTTTGCTTCATCGTCCACTGCACCTGTTCCTTCGAATGCATTTCTAATGTCGCATCCTTCCCATGATTCACATGGTCCTTCGGGCCGGAGTACTACCTCTAGCCATGTTGTTCCCTCGTTTGCCCACACTATAGTGTCACGAGGATACATGCCTCCTTATGTGTCGGTAGGTTATGTACCACCTTATATATCCAGGGTTCAACCTGCTTATTAGTCTTACAAATATGGGTATGTAGCACCCCAGTCTCAAAGTATTCCAAATTATAACATTCCCATGTATCATTTTATGCGTCAAGCAGGAGGAGGCTATTATCCCACTGGCTAAGGCCATGGTATTTACAATAACCAAAATTACATGAATCAGTCTTATCAGGGGGCATGGAACCAGGTGGAACAACCTAGGCTCCCTTTCCTAGCTACACTAAACTTGCATGATTTATTGAGATTGACCAATGATCTAGTATCTCATGATCCCATAGGGCCAGTTGTTCTCGCAAAGCTTCCTTCGAACATTCCAAAATTTGAAGGTAAGAGTTGTGAGGACCCTAGTGAGCCCGTTACTACTTTCCACCTATGGTTCTCTTCGAATTCGTTGAACCATGATTCCGTTCGTTTACAACTGTTTCAACGCACCCTCATAGGTCCTGCGGCGAAATGGTATATAGAGTACTTGGGAGCACATATCGGGCATTCAATGACCTAGTCATGACCTTTCTCAACCACTTTCAGCTATCTGTGCATTACAATGTCAATACTGAGCTCTTGTCAACATTTAGGCAAGATAAAGCCACACATATTTTGGACCATATTCAAGAGCGTCGTAGACGAAAGCGGTTGATTAAGGCCTCATTCCACCAGAGTTTCTTTTGGAATGGTTCCTCAAGTCGTTATTTACATATATAGCGAAGGATGAATCCACATATGGAGTGATGAACAAGGAACATGTTATTTTTCGATCTCAACAACTAGACTTCATTTACACTCAGTCTGGGCTCTTATATGAGATTATTCCAAACGCACCGCGGTCAAACTTCGAGCCTAAGTTCAAACTTGGGCCACATGTTGATGGCATTGTTGGTTCCGCAACTACTAAACCCATAGACTCAGCTACAAATCAAATGAATAATTTTTCTATTCAACATCATGTGTCAGGACAAGCTACGGCTTTGTCTCATCCCACCCAATCCACAGATGTACACTCTATGCAATCATCGGACCAGAAGAGTAACTAGCGGCCCGGACGGAACAAGAAAAAGGGAAGAAATAATCGTAAGGGTGGGAATAAGAATGGAAATTCTAACAATGATAAGAATGGTAATGATGTTGAGGGGGAAAGAAGTATAAACATAAGGTTAAGTTCCCTTGCAATCTTTGTGGGGGAGATCACCTCACTTACATGTACCCTCGTATAGAAGGTGCTTCAAAATTCATTGCATACAGCCCAACTATGTTGATGAACCCTTTACCGCACGATAAAAATATGAATTCGAGGACCGTGGACTTTAGAAGTGCTTCTGGTGGGAATCAAAACTTGTCAAACATTGAAAGTGGCCATGGGTGCATCAACATGATGTCCATCGAGAATGTTGTGACATAAGATAAAGATTATGGTTCATCGTAACCCGACTTGGAAAAATACCTGCTCCTCCTGAGGTCCCGTTGCATATTGACAAGCCTAAAGTTCCACCTCGCATTCCTAAGGGAGTCTTAAAGCATTCGGGGCACAATCCTAATGCCTGAGCCGCTCATCACTATTCCATCGTCGAGGATATGGGCTAGACTCCTTATGCGATGTCCGCCTTAGAATTCCTTCAAACTTGCCCTTTGCAGAGGAAAGCTTTGTTGTATGCCCTTGCGGTGGTTGATTCACATCCTTCCACCATGATTAAATTTCAAAACCCATGAAGTCCAGCCTCACTTGCCTTACCATGTCGATCTCCTTGTCCACGTAGAGTCTATGAACAACACCATTAAACGCACAGTAATTGATGAAGGCGTTGTGGATTATGTGATGTCTTTAGCCTGTTGGAAGGGTCTAGGTTCTCCCACGTTGTCAAGATATGGAACCATGTTGACTGCTTTTGATGGAAGATCTTTTCGGACGCATGGTATAATTCCTTCTCTTGAATTCCAATTGGGAGGGAAGACCGTGTCGATCAAGGTAGAGGTGGTTGATGCGCCCCTTGACTATAACCTTCTAATGGGTTGTAACTAGATTTATAATATTAAAGTGGTCGTGTCATCCCTCTTCTAAATTGTTTGTTTCCCTTTCGAAGGGAGGATTGTCACGGTCGCGCAAAAATATTTTGATAATTCTGGTACGAAAGCATAGTCAGGAGATACTGTCCCGATCATTGATAATTCTTAGCCGGCAACTGAGAATGTTGGGGTGGGAATGTATCCGTCATTGATGGGAACTTTCAATATTTTTGTGCCAATTCTTATGATAGGTTCCAGCCTTGGTAGTGAATCACCATCGTTGAGTTCGACTCCATTTCGCATTTTGCATTTGGAATATCCTTGAACTCTCCCTTCTCCGAGCACTTCGGATGAAGATCCTAGACCTACCAAGATGGACATGTCGTTATCTACAACAGCGATTGCTTATCAAGATACTCTTGGTCTCGTTGTAGATCCTAGTCATTCCTCTTTGCGAACGAAGGAGGAGGACCCTTATGCACTTCCTAGTTGGGCGTCGCAACGTCACGCTCTCATGATCTTTGATGACACTTTTCCTTCGGATGAAGCTATCCTCAAAGCCATGAATGGTTTAGATGGGACTTAAGAGGAGTTACACCATTAATCATACTTTCTCCCAAATATTGAACGTATTGAGTGTGATGTCTATAGGGCGATCCTCAACGAAAAGTTCGGTAGTCCTGTGGTCCCATTAGGCATTTCTAGTAAGTTTGTCGAAGGGAACATGGCTAATTTGTCACCGACTATCCCTATCAACATTTCTTGAACTCCTGGCAAGAATGAAAATGTTTACATTGGGGTGGATTATTCCCTCGATGAAATTGAAGCATACACTAAGCTCTTCAAACAATTTCGAGATATTTTTGCTTGGTGGTATGATGAAATGTTGGGAATAGACCCTCGCATTGTTGAACATGAGATTAAGACCTATTTGAATACTAGACCTGTTCGAAAATGATTGCGAGCGATGAATCCCCGTAAGGCACCCAGTATTAAGTAAGACATAGAGAAGTTCCTTAAGGCTGGCTTTATCTACACTGTTCCCTTGACTGTATGGGTATCCAATCCCATTCTGGTTGATAAGAAACAGGGGACTATTCATGTGTGCACTGATTTTAGAGACCTGAATAGAGCTTATCCTAAAGATAACTTTCCCACACCATTCATAGATCAAATTTTGGATGAGTGTGCAAGAAGCAAGGTGTTCTCGTTCATGAATAGTTTTTCAAGGTATAATCAAATTCAAATCAAACCCGAGGAAGGACATAAAATAGATTTCATTTGTCCTTGGGGTATGTTTGCATACCGGTAAATGCCTTTTGACCTTAAAAATGCCATAGATACTTTTCAATGGGAAATGACCTTCACTTTTTACGACCTTAAGGGAATTATTGAAGTGTATATTGATGATTTAGCTGCTCACTCTTGTTTGAGAGTGGATCATCTTGACCATCTACGCTTGGTTTTCGAAAGATCACGCAAATATCAAATCCTGTTAAAGCCTCAAAAGTGCATCTTTTGCATAAAGGTAGGTCGCTTACTGGGGTTTATCATTTCTAAGGAGGGCATTAGGGTCGACCCTCTTAAGGTTGAGGCAATACTTCGATTCTCTTCCTCGTGCACTATTAGACATCTTCAAAGTTTCCAAAGGATGGCTAACTTCTTACGGAGGTTTGTTGTCAATTTTTCCAATTTGAACAAGGGTTTCATGCGCCTTTTGAAGAAAGACACTCATTTTATATCGGATGAGTGAGCCCAGGAGTCTTTCGATGCATTGAAAAAAGCTTTGGGATTGGCCCCCGTGCTTAGTCCACCTGACTATAGGCGCAATTTCTTGTTATATGTGGCTGCATTTCAAGAGACGATTGGAATGGTTTTGGTTCAATAGGATGGGGAGCTCCAAGAGCACATTATCTATTATCTTAGTTGAAACCTCATTGATGATGAACTTCGTTATACTCATGTTGATAAGCTAGCCTTAGCTACCATCCATGCGGTTCAATGATTGAGACATTACATACTCCTTCGCTAGACTTTGGTTGTGGCTCACATCAATCCATTTCAGTTCATCCTCACCAGACGAATGATAGGGGGGAAATACAATAAATGGATTGTGATTTTGCAAGAGTTCTATCTCAATTTTGTTTCGGCAAAGTCGAAGAAATCATTGATTTTTGTAGAGCTGATATCATATTTTCCTAGTTTGGATGAAGTTGAGGTTCATGAAGACTCTTTTGTGGATAAGCATATTTTCCTCATTTCGACTATGGACCCATGGTATGGGTTTATTATCATCTATTTGCAAACTTTGAATGTCCCTCCTCACCTCTCACGGGATGAGTGTCGACAGTTACGACATGTAGCTAAGAATTACCTCATTGTTGGTGACACTTTGTATCATCATGGGGTTGATTCTGTTTTGCGTCGATGTTTGACTCATGAGCAGGTTGAGGATATGTTGAATGATTTCCATGGAGGGGCATGTGGTGGTCATTTATTTGGGCTTGCTACAGCCCAAAATATTTTGAGAGCGGGTTATTTTTGGTCGTCGATCTTCAAGGATTGTGTCAATGCAGTCAAGTGATGCCACCCTTACCAGGTGTTTGCACGAAATATGTGCTCGCATCCTACCCCATTACATCCGATTATCATCGTTGGTCCCTTCACCAAGTGAGGGGTTGATTTCACGGATTGCAACCCATGTTCGGTTGGGGGCATCATCATATCATAGTGGTTGTTGATTACTTCATGAAAACGGAATAGCTATTCCCACTATCAAATTTGACGGTGAGACAACCGCACATTTCATTTTCAATCATATTATCACCCGGTTTGGTATCCTGAGAGAGCTTATAACTGACCATGGCAAGCACTTTCAAAATAAGATGATGGCTGAGATATATTTGAAGTTGGGATATAAGCAAGAGCATTCCTCTTCTTATTATCCTCAAGCGAATACACAAGTTGAAGCTGTGAATAAGCCCCTTAAGTCCATTCTCCAAAGAACCATCACACAAAGAAAAACTAATTGGCACATCATGTTGTACCCTACTTTGTGGGCTTACTGAACCATGATGAAGACTGCCACTAGTTTTTCTCCATGTCAATTAGTGCATGGGGTGGAATCAATTTTACCGATTGAATGTGAAATCCATTCTTTGAAGCTAGCCGTAGAACTTTTGCAAGTAACTTCTGAGTTAGAGGAACGTCTAGTCCATTTCAAGCAACTTGATGAGCAACACCGAGATGCCTTAGTGGCTATTGAAGTAAACAAGCATCGTGTTAAGGCTCAGTATGATAAGTTTTTCCATCCCCGGAAGTTTAGTGAAGGTGACTTGGTCCTTTTGTATGACCAAGCTAGTGAACCGTTAGGGGTGGGAAAGTTCAACCCTGTTTGGCATGGGTCTTACATATTCAAACAAGCGTTAGAGAAAGGGGCTTACGAGCTAGTAGATTATGAGGGGACAACCTTGGCAGAGCCTATAAATGGGATCTATCTTAAAAATTACAATGCGTAATTCTCAGTCGAGGCTGATACTTTGTATACTATTGTACAGTTGCATATTTTAGTTTTGGTCTTCTTATGGTGATTGGGTTTGTTGACTTGCTTCTGTTTGTTATGGCAGATGTCGATAAAGTCTTCTGTATATGTAGGATACGTTGACGGTGCCAGCTGCCACACCCAGAACTCAGCTTCGACTACTTAGGTGATCTATACGCCTAGAAGTCAAGTTTTGTCTCTAGGAAGTGTATGTCTTCGGCCTCCATCGAACAATATTGTTGAATATAGTGTCACGATTGAGTTATTATGTGATGCCATCTCTCATGGTATTCGATCTCTTGAGGTACGTATTAACTCGCAGTTAGTGGTCTTACAGTTAAATGGCATGTATCGTATTAAAGATATGATTTTATTATGAAGATTCTTGCGAGTAAGGTTGTTAGAATGACAATTTGAAAACATTACATACATTCACATTCCTAGGAACTATAATCATGTTGGTTAATCGTATGCAAATTACGTATTGGATTGGAATTTCATACACAAACAATGAAGCAATCACATCACATTCACACTTGTAAATATAAATAACCAATCATCATAAGTTTTTTTCATTTAAACATATAGTCCAAAAATTGGTTTCATAATACATAATGTCATGATACAAAATTGGGGCTTTTAGCCACCAAAATATACTACACGACCGATACAAAATGCACATCTAAGGCCTCTAATCCTATGGATCAGGGTGCTGATCATGAAAACACACGACAACCCTATCCAACCATTTGAACAACCAAACCCATGCATGGGGTACACCTACTACCTGTCATTGCATCGCCTTAGAAAAGTCCTCAACCTGTGCCATGGGCACCTTGTGCGTCAAACGAACGAAGTTCATGTGGATTTTTTGGAGCGTACGCTCCGCATCCACACCGAGTATATCATTACCGCCCCCCCCCCCCCCCCCCCCCCCCCCCCCCNAAAAATAAAAATAAAAATAATAATTCAAAAACCAAATGAAGTTGAGATTGTTACCTATACCGTCGTATGCAGATCCCTATGGAATAGGCATATCTGGATCACCTCGAGAGTCTATCCCTACATAGGGGTAGTCATCTATGGCTATGATCTGTCTACGCCACCAGTGGAAGAAATCAGGTGGGTAGGGAGTAGGTACACGTCCTCCTCCTATCCGTCGCATCATACATGCCCAACACAACTGCCCTAGATCCCAAGGACCATGTGGAGTGATCTGCACTCTTGGGCTTAGAACTAGTACATGATCAAAGAAGAAGGTACTCAAAATGCTCGCAAAACCAAAGTTTCTTGTTCTACCTAGCTTGCAGTCCGTCAAATGTTGTTCCATGTTACCAAACAACGAGGTACTCCAGTCATAGATAGTGGGCCTCATGCACTCAACCGCATAAAACATCAGTGGCCTGGAATCCTAATGGAGAGATGTTAACCCTGCAATCCTGCCCAATGCTAGTACTATGGCCTTGAGGCCAAGGTTTTTAATAAAGTTAATTGGGACTTGACTACCAACATTTTTTGTGTATGGGAGGTAGTATAGAGCAATGTACTCCTCAATACTGAGGCCACCTCCAACCCCAAGATCTCTCAAGTTAACTACCTCGCCTCAACAGGATAGTCCAGTGATAAAGTATATATCCTCAACCTCAAGGCTAAAGGGCATACCATCGATCTCAAAGGTATCTATTTCCAAATCCCAGTAATCCACAAGCATTTGGAGTAGTCTTGGCTTAGCTCTTAAGATACCAATACGCCAAAACTTATACAAACCACATGCCCTCAAAGCTTGTTGGGCACCCATATCACCTTGTACGACCCTATCCACATCTTCATGTCCATGTTCACGCCACTCCAATACCATCCTAAAGAAAAACACAAGAGTTTGATGAGTTTTTACCTTAAAATTTGGTATGTGTTGCCTTGTACGCGACTGTTTCATGAACAACCGCGCGTATACGTGGAAATCAAAGGATTTCTCATGTATACTCGACCCTATACGTGGAAATCGAAGGGTTTCCCGCGTGGGTCGAGATGCCAAATTTAGGATGATCCAAAATTAAAATTCATCTACTAAAAATTAAAAGAAAACCATTAAAATGAAAGAGTGTGGGATGTAGAGTTACCTGGCTCAGACAGTTCCTTGTTTCGTGGCCCATAGCTCCCAGAATTAGTGTTTGAAGTTCGTGGTTCAAATGCACTATGTGGGGTAAAATTTTCAAATGGTATGGTGAAAATGACTTTTTTACTATTTTATAGAAAAATTTTGAAGTTTTTTACCCACTAATCTATAGTTTGGACCCTTATTAACTATTTTGGATTGTTTTTTCCTAATGTTGTGGTGTAGGGACCTGATTTGAGCATACTTTTACCGAGATTTTGACCCGTTTGTATCTATTATAGGTATGATTTTGAACTAGCATATAGGTTAGGACTACACATCCGCTTGCATTATGCATCACCTTGACTATAGGTACGAACCCACTTCGTAATGCCACGGAACCTTCATATTGCTATTAGAAGTGGCATTATGTAAGTGGTAGATCCTTCTTATTCATGGGTGCCCTTGTTAGATCTCGCTTTGCAGTTTGGTACCCATGCTAAGATTTCTCCACTAGGTTTCGGAATCCCTTATAGTCCTGCCATGTCCTTGAGTAAGACCTTCATATCCCTCTTGAACTTTATGTTGGCCATCTCCCACAGGCACTCTTTTGTATATCAAGTTGTAATTGCATTTCATGCGTTTTGCTTGCCTTGTTGAGCTTTATGCCAGTTCCCCGCTTCAAATTTATAACCATGTATCCTGAGCTCATCTCAATCCTATCCAAGCATAGCCTTTTATATATCCTTTGCATCTTGATCATCCCTTACTGGGAGAAGACCTTCCCCCGAGTGTCCTCATCCTGCACATACTTCCTTGCATTGAGCATAGGTATGTTCAAATGCTTGGAACTAGTTTGCTTTCCCATGACACTTGTCTCCTCCTAGTTGTATACTATAAGCACTTTTATTCTTTTTCAATTTTTGTAATCTCAAAAAGTCCAAAAATAAATAAATATAAAAAGTCGAACGAGAAATTATATTACTTTTGGAAGTTGTCGAGTTGAGTCGCCTTCAAACAAAACACTGTATATCACATCCATTAGTTGGGTTATTAGTATGAATTTAGGAGATGTACTCATTAGTATGAGTTTTCTCCATCGACTAGTTACGCTTCCAGTCCCTATGGAGCCTTTGTCGATGCCTCCTTTGTCATTGAGTTGTCCCAGTTTTCCTGTCAAGTCTATGCCGCCTATTTTCAGTCACCATTTGACTTATGCTCTTGTTCGAAGGAATTTTAGCCTGAGTCCGTCATTCCTCAATTATCTTCTCTTTTCATGTCGGCCATTCCCGATACAATTATTGGTTCGTGCACATCTTATTCGTCTGAGTTCTTCCAAATTATCCAGCGTTGTTAAGTACCTCCTGTTGGTTGATGAGGGATGCCTTAATGCCCTCCTTTCAGCAGATTCCATTCCATCGACTTCAAATCATTTATTATGGAATAGGAGTCTAGATTCCATTGAGTGCCTTGAGACTTGCAATCATCAGTGGAAGGTCCTCTCACCATCGATAGTTTTGGGAATACATCAATGTCCCCTGAACGATGGATTCTTTCAAGAGTTCGACCTCAACACATCTCTTCACACTTGTTAGATTGCACTCTATACCTTGATTCTTGTTATTATTATTAGTGGTATATATCGTGTTTGTTAATGGTATACATCAATGACGAATAATCAGACGATGGACCATCATGTTCGACCTCGACACCTTTATTTTTGTGATGGCACATGTACTCATAGTGGTTTGCATAGAAGACCTTCGAGATGGAAAGCATTCCACATATGCTACATCCTTGATAGTGCTAGCATTTATGAGCTGTCAGTTCTCATAACCAGATTCCAATATATTATCATATATCTTCATCCACTATGGAGATCTTGTTCATTGTATATTGTATGTGGCGATGACCACAAATGACATTTGTATATCATGCAAATTCATGGACATTGTACTCTTATGTATCCAGGACTATACATGTATATTTGCAATCACATGCTGATATTTATCATTGTATTGTACTGATGAGTGGCTATTTCTTCCACCTGGATCTTCATTACTCCACTTCCTGGGATGGATATAATGTATTTCGGCCATCATGTTACCCCTCTGACATCACACATTAGGGGGCATATGTTATAGTTTATTTTACCACACTTGGTAGATCACACCTTTATGGCCTTCCATGTCCCTTTGCAGACTCCTTGGACCCCTCTTGCTCAAGTTATTCTTTGATGATCCAAGAAAATCCCTAAAAAAAACACATGTTTATTTGTATACACGATTTTTAATCCAATACCTGCGTGTACATGCAACTTTTTGGCCAATACCCGCGTACATCGAGAAATGTGCATAAAAATAAAAAAAATTGGAGTCTTCCTCAATGAGTCCTGAATAAATTTACTCTTGGCCTTCTAGATGCCTAGAAAACGCTCTGACTCGACCCTCCATTGTCCATTGGAGGGCTATATATTGAGTCTCTTGGATACAATGAAGGAGGAGAAGTTTGGAGAGCAAGGAAACTATAGTTCATTGTTGTCTCACTTGTTTATGCTTGAGTCTGCATCCCTTTGTCCCTTTGGAGCACACATTGATGCTCTTCCCAATATTTCCATTGCCTTATAATCTTGCCATTGAGATGGAGGATTAAAGTGGTGGACTTGGTTTCTCCATTTCGATGAGGTGCCAACAGAGTTTATCACTTTTCTATCTCTATTTATTATTAATAGAAATATCCATTTCTCGTCCATTACATGTGTATAACTATGAATATTTTGTCCATGGATGTAGTTATATTTGCTTATATATGATGGTATTATAGATGTTAGAGTACACCTAACACTTTGATATATAGCGTGCTTGTCTTGTTTGTTGTTGTTGAGAGTGAATTGTAAATACAAGTGTGTTGGAAAAGCTCAATGAGGATCCACATCAACCGTCTGGAATAAGGTATGCTTCATATCCCTTAGTGTTAGATGCACTTATTTCTCTTGCATATTGGAATGGATTGATTTCTGGTTTCATTCAGTCAGTTGTGGTCTACCCCGAGACATAAGAAGTTTCTCTTCTTAACACTTCTCTTTCCCTCTTTCTTGTAAAGCTTTAACAAGTCCAAGAAAGCAAACTCAGGACCTTCTTCCTTTTTGACAAGATCAAAGAAGAAACAGAAGAATGCTTGATAAAGCACTAATTCATGGATTTTATGAGCCCAAATTAGTGAATGTTCGACAGTGTTTTCATAGTTTTGAAAGTCTGAAAAGTCCAAAGAAGACTCTAGGGGGGCGATTTTTAGTAAAGTTAGTCTCCTAAGTCCAAAAAAGTGTAAAACAATACAGAGAACTCTCTTAGCCCAAGCTAACTAAGGTATGCCTTTTTTGTAGTTAGTCGGTAAGGTCCAAAAAAGGGGTAAACTATCACCAGACCGACGCTCCTTCAAAATCAAGAAGAACGCTCTAGTTTTAACGAGTGTGAAGCAAAGCAATATCACTCAGAAAGTTCCATTTATTTACGAGAATTGTACAGACAATAGTAAACTCAATGCTTTGTTCTAGGGTTTAGCGAGCATGACAAAGACATAAGTAACGCTCAGAATCTTTTTCATGTTTAGTTCTGGAGCATGAAAAGGAGAAAACTAAGCTCGAAAAGGGTCCTTTTTCCGTAAGTTTAGTCCTTCGTGTCCAGAAAAGAGATAAACCTATGCATGAAGATACTCTTCTAGATTCCGAAGAAAATAGAGTATTCATTTTTCGTAAATAATCCACATGGTCCAAAAAAAGAGATAATCTACCACTGATGTGGATGATTGTTCAATTTACCTTAACGAGTTTGAATAAACAAGTTTACTCGACTATCTAGTCAATTTGAAGGAGTGAGACCAGGGATTAAAGATAACTCCATATCTTTCTCATGAAGTTTTCACGAGCCTAGAAAAGTCAACTCGCGGCCTCCTTACTATTTTTAACAAGCTCGAACGAGAGCAAAAAGAATGCTCTAAATGCGAGGAGATGAATGTCAGAGGCAGGAGAAACTAGTTCCAAGCGCGAGGAACAGACCTAAGCATAATGCAAGGAACATGAGCAAGATAAAGACACTCGGGGAATGTCTCCTCAAGGAAAAAGGTGTCAAGTTGCAAAGGCAAAATGGTACAAGGTTGAGCGATGATGAGAGCAGAGATGAGGGCTTATAAAACGAGCTAAAAGCGTGGAAGTCGGCATCATGCTCATAAGCATGAGCAGGTTACATGCAAATGCAGTTACAGCTTGAACAACAAGACGAGGTTAGTAAATAGTTGTGAATCCAACTAAAAATCCTGTCTCCAAGAAACAACAACATCAGAATGATATTCATAAGAAAAAATTCGATGCAAGTCACTTTGGCAGAAACATATATAACGTTGTTATCATCTACATAAGGCGTAGCCAAAGTAGAATCAAATGAAGAGGATTATATAGTGCTCAGGCCCAAGGGTTTTTTATAAATAATATCAACCTCAGAAGGAGAGAAAAAATCAACAAGGGGAATAGAGTTTGTAGGAACAAATTCAGTATCACAGGAGTTGAAAAAATCATAAGAAAAAACAAACTCATCAGGATCACTGACTTATCATTCAAAGGGAGAGTCCAAAGACTCAGCAAGACCAACATAAGGAGATCGATCAATAAAAAGATCAGGCTTATTAAGAAAATCGGGGTTAGACTTAGTCATAACTAAATCGACATCCAAAAGACAATTAGATTATATGAAAGACTCTAGGAAGATTTCATCCAATGGAACAAGACCATCCCAAATAGGACACATGTCTAAACTTTCGGTTGGATCAACAAGGTGGAGAGCGGGCTCCGTAGTCTATATAGGTTGGATCACTTGGTCAATTACTGGGACCGAGTTCCAAGAAGGTAAACATGAACACAAAGGCTTCTTCTCAGTAGAAACTTAACGCAAGGGATGTGAGTCCACATAGCTCACCTGTGGTAGGGTAGTGTCTATCGAGACACTAGGAATCAATAAAGGAAAGCCTTGGTCTCTAGTTGGGTCAGGAGAGGGATCAAGAAAATCCAATTGATCGATAGTGGCAATGTCTTCGCTGTGATTAAAGTACATAACACAAAATAATGTTGACACCACAGCTTGCATGGCATAGACATAATCACGCCTGAGGAGCATATTGAATTCCAAGGGGTCTTCTATCACCATGAAATCAACTAAGATGATCTTCCCACCCAAAGTACCAGGTGTTTGAGCAAGAATTCCCAAGTTTGTACTAGTCTTCTATTAAAAGACAGTAATGAACTAGCAGTCGACATAAGGCTGGAAGATCCCATGCCTCGCCAAGCATCAGCATACAAGATATTAACTGAGTCTACTTCATCAACAATACAACGAGCAACCGTGTATTGTCCAACTTGGATATTTATCTGGAAAGGTGCATCAGAAGGAAGGCACGACTCAACTAGGTTATCCCAATCAAAGGAAGCAATCTGGGAGCTTGGTGGGGGTTCATCCGAAGTGAGTTCAGTGCTCCTTTGTTCAGTAAGTTCTGAACTGGTAGTGAAGAAAATGTGAATAGAAAACATTTCACTCTCAAAAGAAGAGTGGGATTGATCGACGATGGAATCGATTCAACTGCTTCATGAAGGTCACTCTTCATGAAGAAGCACTTCAATCATCTTCTTGTTCCTCTTGCTCCAAGAGACCTACAAAACAAACCATACCTTCCTCAAACCAATATGATCACATGTAAAGAAATGATAATCAAAGCAATATGAAACCCTAACCTGATTAACATAAACATATGATCATAATCAGAGATTCAATATACAAGACACATTGATTGGAAGAGTAAAAGCATCACATCTTTATTAAACAAGTGGAAGAAGTACAGAGTTCACCTTCTCCTCTTGTTAGGCACCTCATGAAACCTTGATCTGGTTCTTTTGCTTCTCCTCTCCAAGGAACTCAGCCTCCAAGACCTGCAACATAAGGAGATGACATCTAGGGAATTGATATGGGGGATGAGAGCAATACCTCCATCATAACAATGCAAAAGTTCAGTTCCACCCTCATGGACCTCTCTCCTTCTATTTATACATTTCTAAAGAGATAGGGTCGAAGACAAAGTAGTTACAATCGAAGGAGTCAGTTGCATAACCCCCAAAACTACCCAAAATTCAAGAAACATTCATTTTTTGACATGTACAAGACAAATTAGCGGGTTGTAGTGATAACAGTCGTGAATGCAAAGCCGAAATCACAGGATGGAGTAATAAGAGTCACAAATACAAGAGGAATTTAGGGTAACTGCGGGTATCATGAAGGCAAAGTCGCGAGTACAGAGGTGAAACTTGCGAGTTTTCTTAACAAAAGTCACAATTAGTTCAAAATTTATCATTTTTAGGGTACGTATGGGAATTTTAATACTTTGGAGTGTTATTCATAGTTTTTCCTGACTTAGATACCTTTCCAGCGATCTAGAGAAGAGGTCAAACGGAGTTATAGAACTCCAAATATGGCTCCTCCAATCTAGGTGTTTTTTTAGTGACTTTCATGAAGTGTCATCATGGAAGTGTCGACATGCCACAAAATAATGGGAAAGTGGTCACAAGCAAAGATGTGTCATTTTTGGATATTACACCATGTCAAATAGGTTATATTTATGAGTTCCACTTATACTGTAAAGATTATTTGTTCATTTTTTCTGCGCAACATTGAGAGCCATTCTCTCGGGAGAATGGAGACATCTGGTCTGGGACCAAGATGTGGAACTAGTCCAGTATTGGAGGACTCAACCTTGAGTTGAGTTACCATTATGTTGAATGCAGATATCTGGTTCGGGACCAGGATATGGAACCAGTCTAGCACTAAGGGACTCAACCTTGAGTTGATTGACCATTCTGTTGAATGTAGACATCTGGTCCAGCACCGGGATGTGGAAACAGTCTAGCACTGGGGGACTCAACCTAGAGCTAAGTGGCCATTATTTGAATGGAGGCATCTATTCAGTTACAAGGAATTCAACCTAGCCCAGGACTAAGGACTCATCCTAAGGCTGAGGGCCATTCTCCAGGAGAATGGAGGCGTTTAGTCTTTTACCAAGCATTTGAACTTGTGCCAAATTATTCAGCCTATGGCTGAGGCACCTGGTATGTTACCAGGATTACAATATAAGACCTAGACCAGGTGTGGGCACATGTGACACTTTGACCCTCAATCAATGGGCTTTGTGATCTTATCCAAGGCTTAGCTACCCTTGGTTAAGACACCTTAGTATCTGATCTTGGTGTCACATTGAGTGTGAGATAAAAGCATTAGTAATTCTCTATGTTTGTGATGATGTACTTTGAGTGGGGATGAAGGAACACCTTCACCACTTATTTTGACCACAAGGCAATTGAATCAGGCTAAAGTAAAAGTCTAAAATACATACGGACCATTAGTACCACTAAGGAGTCAAAGGGAAAGTGCAAAAAGACCTTTAGTACCACTAAAGGTAAAAGTCACAATAATAAAAGAATAAAATATTATTATTTTTTCTTTTGAGTTTTGGTCCACTTACAGGTGACTTCAAAGGCTATAAAATAAGATCAATCCATTTCATTATTACATCCACACTTGTATTTTCAACAACGACCTTCTTATCTTTTCTACACGAGCTAGGGTTTCACCCTAGCCCTTCTCTCCTTCATGAATTGATCATGAGAAGCTCTAGATTGGCTCGAGCAGGGTCTTATTCTTCATGCACAACCTGGTTTCTATTATGGGCAGGTTTTCAGAGCTCCGTGCAGCTCCTCTCCTCCTCTGGCATCCACCCTCACACCTTCAGCCACCCTGCTAGCATATCCGGGCAGCCTCGCCAGGCCCTAGCAGAGCTAGGGAAACCTGCTGGTACCCTCAAGAAGCACCCAACAGGCCCTAGCAGGACACGGGGAACCTGTTGGTGCCTCCGGTCATACATAGCAAGCCTTATCAGGCCCCGAGAGAACCACCAGGCAGCAGTAGACAAGACCGGGAGGGCTCGGGCAGCTACAGACTAGCCCGAAAGGGATCGGGCAAAGTAGCATCACATCTGGGTAGGATCCGGGAAGGGTAGAACAGTCCAGGCATAGAAGAACAGGCCCGGACAGGGCCAAACAGAACTCGAACAAGGTTCTGAGAAAGGCCAAACGAGCTCAGGAAGTTTTCCAGGTAGCCAGACAGGTCACGGGTAGGCAGACAACAAATTCTCGTAGTCTGATCTTTTTGGGTAGGAGAGAGAAAAATAAGGCAAAAAGCCTTAATTTGGTAAAAGACCTAATTTCAATGTTTCTTGTGTAAAATTGTCTCCTGTAATTTTTTGTGGTTTTTGTCCTTTAAAGGTTTCACTAGTGAAAATTTATTGTGTTCAATGTTTTGATGTGTTGATGTTTTACTGCACTTGTCATTTGTTATAAGTTAGTCCGCAAATTTTAAAGTATTCATGCTAATGCTAAAAATTGAACATGGTATCAGAGCTTAGCATGTGAAGACCTAGTAAAAGGATATTGTTGTTGCCTTCCTAGACCTTGAGATATATTTAAAGACTTAACATTTGACTAAGTGGCATAGATGGCCACCAACATCTTCAGATCGAAAGAGAAGCTTCAAGGTTCAACCAACTACAATTCCTGGAAAGCTAGGCTTACAACTATTCTAGAGGAAAATGATATTGATGACATGGTGTTCAATGCCATTGAAGGGCCAACATCTAATGCTGGCATAGTTGCTTACAAGAAGAGGCAGGCTAAGGCTAGAAGGATCATCTATGATTCTATCAAATAAAACTTGATTCCCAACATCACATCATTGAAGACTTCCAAATAATACTTTGACAGCTTGACAAACTTGTATGAGAAGAAGGCTCCCATGTTAGGATATTTAGACACTTAGGAGTTAGTTAAGATCAACTTGTGAAATATATCCGTTAGGTAAAAGTGTGTTTCTTTAGTATGCATTTGTAAATATTCTAATCCAATGGTCACGATATGTTCTAGACATAGAGTGATCCGATGGTTCAACTTCTCTTAGATCATACCTACCATTGATCCGTGGCTTAACACCAAATTGGTCTATGATCTCTATTTAAAGAGCATAGAGGGTCCTTGGCTAGTTGATCGATTATGAGAAGCTCATGTAACTTTCTTTCTTTTGCATAATAAATTGCTCCAAGTAGCTATTTAGATGGGGCAGTGGATTGTTTCCCTCTCGAGGGTTTTAACCACGTGACAAACATCGGTGTGTTTATCTGTGATCTATTTGTGTGAAGCAGTTGCTCAAGGTGTTCGGTCTTTTGGGAGTACCATGTGTACCTGAACATGGTATCAGAGCTTTTATGAAGAGTCGCTTTCGGTTTTGATCTAGATCTGGAACCGGTGTTACCAAAACTTTGAAAGGGTTTCTGGTTCTAGATTTTCTGTGCATTTTTTGCTTGTGGCAGTTGTTCCATTGCGTCCAGAGCGTCATTTCCATTGGGATATAGTTTTCGTTTCATCGAAAATTGTTTCTGTTTGTTCCAGAAACACCCATTTCAACAAATCTGAAGGTATAATGTTATAGTGACGGATTGTTTTTTTTAAATCTCTCATATCTTATCAGTTTTATTATTAGATATTTTTTGTTTTAGTCTCCGACTGTTGCCTTCCCTGACCGCGTATGCTCTTTGTCGTCAACCTTGCGCGATCGCGGCGAATCAGAAACAGTAAGGGAAAGTTTTTTTCTTGTCTTCTCGACTACGTATGCTCTTTGTCGTACACCTTGTGCGATCACGGCAAATCAGAAACAACGAGAAAACTTGAAAACGTACACTTTCCGAGCAAGTTAACCAAGATCTAACCCCATTGTGTGGAAAAAGTTTGTTTTTTTTTTTGTGATTTGCAGAAAGAAAAAAAAAAAAAAAAGGCAAGCACGGAGAACGAGAAAGAAGAGTAAAAAAAAAACCTTCATCTTTCTATTTTTTTACGTACCTTTTAAACTTAACTCACTTGGTCCAAAGTTGCTTTATTCCTTAATAGGTCTTGAATTCAAGTCTTATTAAGCTACTTTTAGTGCATGCAATTTATATTTTCAAGTTACTTTATTGTAAAAGTGCATCTCACATAAATAAAATAAAATAAAAAGTGAGTCACTTAAGTCTTTTAATTTATTGTCACACTATTTAAAAGTGACATTATTGTAAAAGTGAACCTCCCTTATTCTACAAAAGTGATTCACTTCAAAGCAACTTTATTGTAAAGTGAATGTCAAAGGTTGATCTTGGCAAGAGGGGGTTCTTTTTTTTAGTTGGTCAAGTTAATATCTGTCACATCACTATTGGGGACATCTTCAACATTTTCTTTGATCAAGCATAACTTCATCATCCAGAATCAGTTTTCAGTGCTGTTTTTTTTTAAAACCGCATATTTTTTCGAGCTCTTTGCAACCAGATAGTTAGTTTCTGTTTTTTCAGCCATTATTTTATAGTATGGCCGCCCCTTGTGATATTATACTTACAAGTTCTAACTATTTCTCATGGAAATCTCGTATGGAGGATGTTCTACGAAGTAGGGGACTTTTCAGGATAACCTCAGGGAAAGAAACAGAACCCATTGATGATGATAAGAAAATTTAATGGGCAAATAGATGTGATGAATCTCGTGGATTAATTGAGATGTCAATCTCTACTGATTTGCGATTCCACATATCTAGAATTGATGAACCTGATAAAGCTTAGGAAAAGTTGGAATCTGTGTTTGGTAAACGAAATGAAATTTGGAGTCATCAACTTAAGAATCAGTTGCTTTCCTTGAATCCAAATGATTTTTCTTGCATTCAAGACTATTTATCTAAGTATAAAACTCTTAGACTCTTATATGCAGAATGCAAGATTAAGAAATAAGACAAATAATGTATTTATCATATTCTTTCCAAACTTGGACCTGCATATTCTGTTTTTGTATCTACATTCTACTCCATGAAAGAATCATTGACTGCAGCTAGCTATCAAGAGCCTAGTCTTGAATCATTTTGTGATTCCTTAATTAGAGAGCAAGATAAGCTCATTCATCTTGGAATAATTAACAATGTAGATACATCTGGGAAAGCCTTATTGTCCCTACAGAAAGAAAAGTACAAGCCTCCCAAGAAACAAAATTTTCACAATAATAAGCAAAAAAACAAGGGTCCCAAACCCTCTTAGTCAGATCCTTCTTTAAAAAATGACAAAGGATCCAAGCAAAAAGGAAAGAAGACTGAGTGTCATTGCAATTTTTGTGGGAAAGATAATCATGATGAATCTAAGTGTTTCAAGAAGATGGCAGCCTTGGAAGCAGCAATGAAGAAGCACCACATCAACATAGATTCGTCTTCAGAATCTAACTCTCATGGACATGCACTTTGTGCTTCTAGTTACTCTTATACTACATCTTCTTCTTCTACTTCAAATGAATGGCTTATTGATTCTGGAGCCTCTTATCATATGGCTAAGGATCAAGCCATATTTTCTACTATGCATGAATGTAACACCAAACAAATATTTGTTGGTGATGATAGATCTCTAAGTGTCATAGGATATGGAATAGTTCCAGTAGAAAATGGTCATTTCAGTGATGTACTATGTGTTCCAAAAATTCCTGCAATTTGTTATTAGTCTATCAAATTACTCATTCAGGTGAAGGTAAAACTGTGACGTTTACACCTCACCAAGTTGTAATCAAGGATTTTAAAAATCCTCAAAATGTCCTAGTTACTGGAACTGTTGATGATAATACCAAGTTGTACAAATTTAACAACTTTGGGTCGTCACCTTTATGCCACCTGTACTTCCCCTGAAGTATGTGCCACCTTGTATCATCAACTTGTTGGTAGTCTTTTATACTTGACTCATTCCCGTCCTGACCTTTCATTTTCCATTGGTCGTGTTGCCCGTTATATGCAAACTCCTCATGAAAGTCACTGGAAAGCAGCAAAAAGAATACTTCGATATATTCGAGGTACAATTCAGTTTGGGATTCAATACAGTACAGGGGGGAAAGCTTTGTTGGTTGGTTTCACTGATTCCAATTGGGCCGGCGATCCTGATGATTGAAAGTCTACTGCAGGTTATGTTTTCAGTCTGGGATCTGGACCTGTCACTTGGGCTTGTAAGAAACAACAAGCTCTTGCTCTTTCTTCAACAGAAGCAGAATATCGAGCCGCAGTTAATGCCAACCAGGAAGCTTTATGGCTTCGACAGATCCTTTCAGAGTTTGGATTCGAGCAGCAGCAACCTACTCCACTTTGGTGTGACAATCAAAGTGCCATCAAGCTTGCCAAAGATCCAGTTCTGCATCAGCACAGCAAACACATTGAGCTACACATGCACTTCATCAGAAATATTGTCCATGATAGTGTTATTGAAGTTCTATATTGCCCTACAGATGATCAAGTTGCAAACATCTTCACCAAGTCTCTTACAAAAGTGAAGTTTTCTAAACTTCAGTCTATGTTAGGAGTTCAGGAATGTGTCCTTAAGGGGGGATAGGCTCTAATGCCTCCTTCCTTCTCCTAATAGTGTCACTTTTGTAAATCCTTCAATCCTATACCAAGTTGTTCTTAAGGGGGGATGTTAGGATATTTAGACACTTAGGAGTTAGTTAAGATCAACTTGTGTAATATATCCGTTAGGTAAAAGTGTGTTTCTTTAATATGCATTTGTAAATATTTTAATCTGACGGTCACGATATGTTCTAGACATAGAGTGATCTGAATGTTCAACTTCTCTTATATCATACCTACCATTGATCCATGGCTTAACACCCGATTGGTCTATGATCTCTATTTAAAGAGCATAGAGAGTCCTTGGCTAGTTGATCGATTATAAGAAGCTCATGCAACTTTCTTTCTTTTGCATAATAAATTGCTCCAAGTAGTTATTTGGCTGGGGCCATGGACTGTTTCTCTCTCGAGGGTTTTAACCACGTGACAAACATCGGTGTGTTGATCTGTGATCTATTTGTGTGAAGCGGTTGCTCAAGGTGTTCAGTCTTTTGGGAGTACCCGGTGTACTTGAACATCCCAGTCATAAGAGAGTCTTGAAGAAAAGGCTCCCAACATTGAACATGAACAAGGGTGAAGGGATTGGACCCTTCTTCACAAAGATTGCACAGGTAAGAGATCAACTTACTGCTATTGGCATTGATGTTGATGACGATGACCTTGTGCATACTGTAGTTGATGGTTTCCCAAACTCTTAGGAAACATTTCTGCCATATGTTAGTGGACGTGAGAATCAACCAAAATTTGAAAGACTTTGGGACAATTGCTTGGAAGAAGAGGGAAGGACTTCAGGCAAGGAAACTAAGGAAGGAAACCTTGCAATTGCAGCAAATACAAAGAATATCAAGAAGCCCTCCCCTCAGTAAAAGAAAGGAAAGAAACCTCAAGGTAAGTACTCTGATGTTTAAAAAGTGGAACGTTATAATTGCCATAAGTTTGGGCACTTTGCCAAGGATTGAATACATAACAACAAGAAATTCGGGAATATTTCAAGCTTATGTTGCAGAAGAAGAAGAAGAAGAAGAAGAACACCAGAACCACCAAAGAAGACGAACCTAGAAAAGAGTACTACATTATCTCTGCTCTCTCTAGATCCATCATAGACAGTGCTAACTCTTGGTTAGTGGATAGTGGTGCCTCCAGGCACATGACAGGTAATCGTGGAGCTCTCACTGGTTATAGAAAGAAGAGTTCGCTACACAAGTGGACCTTGGAGATGACTCCACTTACAAGATTAAAGGAGTTGCCTCAACTACACTTCAACTTGATTCAGGTACAGTTTTACATATTGATGATGTCTTATATGTTCCTGGTTTAAAGCAGAACCTTCTCTCTGTTATTGGATTAGAGGACAAGGGCTGCAGAGACCTCTTCATGGAAAATAAGGTCCCACTATGGGAAAAGAATGAAAAGCTAAGTTCACCTGTACAAATTGGGTTTCAAGAGGGATGTCTTTATAAGGCTTCTAAAGATTCCACTCATGCTTTGGTACATCATACAATTGATCCATGTGAGTTGTGGCATCGGAGGTTTGGACACCTCCACTATACAGCTCTTCTAGGTTTGTAGAAGATGGTCACAGGTATGCCTCTCCAAAACATGATGGAATTTGCTAAGGATGTGCTCTAGGTAAGAACACTAAGAAATCCTTTTCTAGAAGAAAGAATAGATCTAAAAGCATATTAGATTTGATTCACTCTGACATTTGTGGGACTATGTCTTCACCCTCCTTGATTTGGTGCTTGTATTATGTCTTGTTCATAGATGATCATTCTTAGAAGTCATGGATTTACTTCCTCAAGGCCAAAAGTGAAACTTTTGACAGGTTCAAAGAGTTCAAAGCTCTGATTGAAAATCAGACTTGAAGACACATCTGTATCTTGAGATCAGATAACAGAGGTGAGTATGAATCTAATGAGTTTGATGATTTTTTTCGAGAAGCAAGAATCAAGAAAGAGATGAAAGTACCGTACAACCCTCAGAAAAATGAGGTTGTAGAAAGGAAGAACATAATGACCCGTGAATCTGTTAAAGCCATGCTTACTGATCTAGATCTTCCTTTGTCCTTGTGAGTTGAAGTAGCATGTACTGCTGTGTACATCCAAAACAAAATCCATCATGCTATCTTGGGGGAGGAGACTCTAGAAGAAGTCTTCACCAGCAAGAAACCTGCAGTTAACAACATGAGGATATTTGGCACTCCGGTTTACATTCATGTGCTAAGAGAAAAGAGGGCTAAGCTAGATCCTTCCATTAAGAAATCTATATTTGTCAGTTATAGTGACAGCTCAAATGCCTACCGCATCTATGTACCTGTACAGAAGTACATTGAAGTCAATAGAGATGTGATCTTCCATGAGGAAGCAGTGTTTCATCAAACACAAGAGATTTCAAAGGAAGATGAAGTACCTCCTCCTGAGGTTCCAGATTCAGAATTTTAGAGGGAGGAAGAGGAATTTGAGGATCAAATTCCAGATGCACCTGAGGATACTAAAATTCCACCAGAAGAACCACTTGAAGTTCCTCCTTCCAAAAGGAGACCTGCTTGGTAACGAGAAACGGTACAAAAAGTTGAGAAGCATAAAGCTCCTCCTGGGACTTTCAGAGAAAGCATAAGACCACAGAAGTACTCCGGTCTTATGATCCAGCTCATTAGTGCAGAACCTTCCTTGTATGAAGAAGCAGTAAGTCAACATATATAGGTCGATTCCATGATTGAAGAGTATAGTTCAATCATGAAGAATGATGCATGGGAATTTGTTCCCAGACCAACAAGAAAGCCAGTGGTCACATCCAGATGGATTTACAAAATCAAACATGTTGTTGATGGCAGTGTGGAGAAGTATAAATCCAGATTCATAGCTCGTGGCTTCACTAAGAAAGAAGGCATTGGCTATGATGATACATTTGCTCCTATTTCCAGGTATACTACCATTAGAACCATCATTTCTCTTGCTACAGTATTCAGATGGAAGTTACATCAAATGGATGTAAAGACAACCTTCCTCAATGGAAATATTGATGAGGAAGTCTATATTGAACAACCTAAATGCTTTGTGACTCATGGGAATAAGACCCATGTGTGTCAACCGAAGAAAGCCTTGTATGGACTGAAACAAGCTCCGAGAGTCTCGTATGCGAGGATGGATGGATTTCTCCATAGCTTGGGGTTTTCCAAAAGCACAGGTGACTCCAACTTGTACTTTAAGGCTGTTCATAATCATATATTGATCCTTGTTCTATATGTAAATGACTTGTTTCTTACAGGTGAGGAACAATTGATAGAACATTGTAAGAGGGAGCTTACATATGAATTTGAAATGAAGGATCTTGGTTTGATTCATTATTTTCTTGGCTTATAAGTCTGGAAAAAGCCATGTGAGATATTCCTGACACAAGGGAAGTATGCAGTGGACATCTTGCAGAGATTTGGGATGAAGGACTACAAGTCCATGAGCATACCCATGACTACCAACTTGACAAAGTTGTGAGAATCAACCACCAGTTCACAAAGTGTGGAGTCTACTCTGTACGGACAACTTATTGGATCCTTGATGTATCTTGTACATACGAGACCATATATTTGTTACACAGTGAATGCTCTGAGTCAATTCATGTCCGATCCGAAGCAATACACTGGGTACCTTCTAAACACGTACTCATATATTTGCAAGGTACTATCACTTATGGGCTCAAGTATACTTCCAGGAGTGGGGGATTATTAGCAGCATATGTTGATTCAGATTGGGTTGGAAGTGCAGTAGACTGGAAAAGCACATTTGGTTACTAATTCGGTATGGGATCTGCAATGATCTATTGGTCGAGTAGGGAACATGGTTCCATACTTCAGAGTATAGCTGAGGAAGAGTATATTGTTGCATGTGATGCCTGCAAGGAAGCAGTTTGGATCATAAAACTTCTATCTGATCTGTTCGTTGGAAAGCTTGACTCAACGATCATCCATTGCAATAATCAGAGTTAAGCTTTTCAGAAAAACCGGTGTTTCATGACACATTGAAATGAAGTATCATTTCATCAGAGACCTAGTATGAAAAGGTGCTATGAAGTTGCAGTACATTCGTATGGATGAACAGATCATAGATATCCCGACCAAGCCTATAAAAACAACAAAGTTCGTGTACTTTCATGACAAGCTTGTCATGGCAAAGAATGCCTCTCTCCCTGAGAGGGAATGTTAATTTTTTCTGAGCAGCATCAAGTTCTATTCTCTTAGGAGAATGGAACCAGTCCAGTACTGGGGGACTCAACCTTGAGTTGAGTGACCATTATGTTGAATGGGGATATCTAGTTTGGCACCAAGATATGGAACCAGTTGAGCACTAGGGGACTCAACCTTGAGTTGAGTGACCATTTTGTTGAATGGAGACATATGGTCCGGGGCGAGGACGTGGAACCAATATAGGATTGGGGGACTCATCCTAGAGCTAAGTGGCCATTCTTTGAATGGAGGCACCTAATCAGTTACCAGGAATTAAACCTAGTCCGGGACTAGGGACTCATCCCGGGGCTGAGGGCCATTCTTTGGGAGAATGGAGGCACTTGGTCTGTTACCAAGTATTTGACCTTGTGTCAAATTATGAAGCCTATGGCTGAGGCACCTAGTTTGTTACCAAGATTACACTATAAACCCTATACCGGGTCCAGGCATGTGTGACACTCTGACCCTTGATCAATGGGATTTGTGATATTCTCCAAGGATTAGTTACCCTTGGTTAAGACACCTCAGTATCCTATATTGGTGTCACATAGAGTGTGAGATAAAAGCATTAGTAATTCTCTCTGTTTATGATGATGTAATTTGAGTGGGGATGAAGGACCACTTGTTTTGACCATAGGGCACTTGAAGAAGGCTAAAGTAGAAGTCTAAAATACATAAGGACCCTTGGTACCACTAAGGATTCAAAGTGAAAGTGAAGAAAGACATTTAGTACCACTAAAGGTAAAAGTCAAAGTAATAAAAGAATAAAATATTATTATTTTGTTCTTTTGAGTTTTTGTCCACTTACAGGTGACTTCAAAGGCTATAAAATAAGATCAATCCATTTCATTATTTTATCCACGCTTGTCTTTGCAGCAAGATCCTTCTTATATTTTCTACACGAGTTAGGGTTTCACCCTATCCCTTCTCTCATTCACGAATTGATCACGGGCAGCTCCAGATTAGCTCGAGCAGGGTCTTATTCTTCATGGGCAGCCTGGTTTCTCTTATGGGTAGGCTGCTAGAGCTCCGGGAAACTCCTCTCCTCCTCCAGCAGCCACCCTCACACCTTTGTCCACCTTACTAGCATATTCAAGCGGCCTCAGCATGCCCTAACAGAGCTAGGGAAGACTATTGGTACCCTCGGGAAACACCCAGCAGGCCCTAGGAGGCCACGGGCAGCTTGTTGGTGCCTCTGGGCATACCTAGCAAGCCATATCAGGCCTCAGGCCAACCTCTAGGCAGCCGCAGATAAGCTCAGGAAGGCTTGGGCAACAACAGACTAGCCCAGAAGGGATTGGGTAGAACAACAATAGCTCAAGTAGAGCAACAACACATCTGAGTAGGCTCCGGGCAGGGCAGAACATTCCTGGTAGAGAAGAACAGGATCGGGTGGGGCCAAACAGAACTCAGGCAGGGTTCTGGGCAAGGCCGAACGAGCTTGGGTAGTTTTCTAGGCAGCCAGACAGGTCACGGGCAAGTAGACAACAAATTCGAGCAATCTGATCTTTTTGGGCATGAGAGAGAAAATTAGGGCAGAAAGCCCTAATTTGGTAAAAGGCCTAATTTGGTGTTTCTTGTGTAAAATTATATCTTGTGATTTTTTGTGGTACAAACCTATAAGGGTTTGTGAATTATTGAATAACTCGGTCATCTCATTTATGAGATCAATTACTAATGCTTTTGGTGTTTTTGTCCTTTAAAGGTTTCCCCAGTGAAAAATTATTGTGTTCAGTGTTTTGATGTGATGTTTTACTGCACTTGTCATTTGTTATGAGTTAGTCTACAAATTTTTAAAGTATTCATGCTAATGCTAAAAAATCAACATTATTATGATAGGTTTTGTTGTATGTCAATTGGGTCTAGCTCAGAGAATTGAGAGGAGTGTTGTCCTCCCCACCAAGGATCAATTCCCATAAGTGACGTGTTTGAGCTCTTAATGATGTATTGGACTTAAGCCCTGCATATTCTGGTTTTCCCTGAGTACCATCCTTGAAAAGAGGGGAAGTGCTCGATGGGTTTCCCTAGGGTAAATATTTCATGGAAAAGAAGAAGAAGTTTTTTCTTATTCTATATATTTATTTCGTTAGTCGGTGTTTTGCACTGTAATGGTTTCTTATGAGACCGTGGCTTAGATGTAATCAATTCTTTGCTAATACAATGGAATTACAAGGATTTTTTGCCTATGCTTGTGTTGTTGTCTATTACATGGATGATATATACATTATTTATTTCTTGGACATGAATGGTTTCATTCTCCCTAAAGAATCATGAGTATAGAACTCAACAATGCAATCTATGCCTCCACCATGTCCCATTGCTCCCCACATGAATTAGATGAGAAGAATCATACATTCCTTGGGTGAGGCCTCCTTCTTATGGAAGGTTAAATATGTTAGCATACTAGATTACACTTGACTTTTGATTAGCATTATTTGTAGTCACTTGGTCTTAGAAAAGAGCCAACATGTACTCTCAAGTTGGATTCTTCATTTTCATGCCAAAAAGAAATCAACAATAAGAGTTTTATGGGAAATAATCATTATATAAAGCAAATACACCAAGTTTATCTTTTATGGCCTTAATTTTGCATAAACTCTTTAAACCTATATTATTCTTGCTTGGATACCAACCCAACCTTCCCACAATGTAGAAAAAATGATGTAAGATAATTTGATACTTTACTTTTTTGAATCTTGGACCAATAATGAATAGGATCATACTACCCAAAAAAAATTATGCAATGGACACACCCTATCATATACTGGGGTCAATGTGCCAAAAATCTCGGCTTGGTTAATCAAACTTCTCTAAACACATTAGAAATGAAATATTTCCAATGTCATCCTCTCCGTAAACTTCATGAATATGTATTTCATTCAAATGTCAACAAGTCATTTTCAAACTTGTATATCATTTCGGATTAATGCTTCAACAAACAATAATAACGTGATCAACTACCAATTATATATGAAGAGAGCATGGTGGACTCTTTGCAGGTGTGGATCTCCATCCGTCACGGTTATGGAGGTTTTTCTCTTATGCCTCCCTGTTACCCCGGCTGGCTGTGACCCTCTTCTCATTTCCTTTGCTGGATCTCCTGACTCTTGCCCTGGTTTTGGTTGTTATTACATCCCTTTATTTCTGTGCACTGGGGGTTTTTGGGCTTCCCTTCGTTCCTGTCAACTTACAAATGGTGGCTTATTGGAGTCCCTCCCCTTACCAGGGGGACTAGAACCAACCAATACAAAAAAGTGGGAAGGAGCTCGCCTTTTTCAGCCGCCTCGGTATTTTGATGTTTTTGTCTGTGTATTGGGGTTTTTTGGTGTCCTCGGTCGATCACCCTACATGGGTTTCCTCGTTTACGTATCCTCACATTTCTCCCTGCCGTCAGTATGTGGGGGGTTGACTTCTAGGACTCCATGATTTCCTCCGGATAACTAGGGTTACTGTCGGTCCCGACCTTTGTGCACGGATATTTTTGATTATTTTGCCATCGTCTCTGTTGGGTTTCTATTTGGTTTGTTGGTAACCCTTGCTCAAACCCTTGACTCGACTGGCGAGGTTTTCCCATATCTCGGTCTCATTTATGGGTTGGTTTGTGTTGTGTTATTCCGGTTTTCTTTGTGGTTTCTGGTCTATATTGAGCCCGAGCTTAGGGCTTCCGATTTCCTGTTTGGTTTCTGACTGTCACCCTCCCTTCGTCGGGGTTTATTGTGGTGTGTCTTGGTGGTCTGTCCCAGTGGCAGCACCGTTGGTTGACCTGGTTGTTTCACATGTGGGTACTTTTGGGGCCTCTGCACACTCAAGTTATCCCAATGTGACTGTTTTTTCTTGGATGGTCGTATCTTCGGGCTGTTTCCGGTCATTGGGGTTATGTGTGTTGTTTCTGGATTTTAGTGGTATCTCATCTGGATTGTTATTGTTTGGGTTTAGGGTTACGGTTTTTCATCCTCTTTCTTACCCTTTTTCGGTGGTCGATAATTGTTGAGTGGTTTACTCCCCTTCTGTTGGTTGTCTCCTGGGCGTTGACCCAATATGGACGATGGTGGTTCCTTGTCCTATGCCCGCCATAGGAGACATGCAAAGAACATCAAAACTCATGAGGGAAAGTTTCGCTTCATCCTTGGACACGATATCTTCATGGAAAGGGTTTCTTCTCTGTGCTCTAGGGCGCTTATCGGGCATCTTGAATATTGCAGATTGGGTAAGAAGGTGTGGATCGACTGGGCTACAAATTTCTAGAATTCGTTATTGAATTATACTCCGACTATTAGCCTCCTATCCAATGGATGGATCGTTTTCGTCTTCTTAGAAGCTGAACATGCCTCTCTCATCCTGGATAAGATCTGGTGTATCGGTTCGGGGTCATTAGTCCTGGGACGTTGGCATACACATTTCGACCCACTCCAGGAGAGGGTGACGAAACGCCACCTCTGGGTATTGCTGCCACACCTACCCTTTCCTCTCTGGAGTCAGCATATCCTTGAGGGTATTGCATTGCTATTGGTAGATTCGTGCCAGTTGACAAAGACTTCCACCTGTCATTTGACAAAAGAGTGGCTCGGGTCCTGGTCGAGATGGATGTTTCCATGGGTCTTCCTGCTGATGTAGAGATTCTCTATAAGGACCACCTCATGATTCAGAAGTTGGACTATTTGCACGTCCCATTCTGTTGCAGTAACTGCAGAGATATTGGCCACCTTCGGAGAAGTTGCCCCTCTCTCAAGGAATACTCCTCCCGATTCCTATCAAATGATCCCCCTCTGATATGTCCTGGAGTCGACTCCTCTCGGCCAAGGGATGCAAAAAAAGGTATGTATTCATAGTCTCTTTCACTCTTTGGGGATGTCTCTGATTCTATGATTGATGATATTGATGTTTTGGTGGGGGCACCTGCTACTGTTGGTGAACCTGGCCTAGTACTGGATGAATCCTTCCCTGTGGCATCTCCTGTTAAACCCTTGGTCATTGGCTCTCGGGACTCCCCACTTTCATCCTCCTTTTATCCTTTGGTTCCCTCAGCTGACTCTGTCGATGTGGCATCGGATGAGCCCACTCCTTTGACTCCGGTAGTGGCACTAGCGTTTTTCGACCTTATTGATTCTTTCCCCATTACTCCTTCGAGTGCGTCACTGTCTCCTGTGGTCCTTGTAATCTCCTCATTAGTGGATTTTCCTCCACTTCCCACTCCTCCCACCTCTCCTCCAACTTCCCCCTCACCTCGTAGTCATATCTCCTCCCCTTCCTTCTCGGATCCTGCCCTTCATAAAATGCTGTCGATTTTCTCTATCGTTACAGTGTCTTCCCCAAATACCCTCCACCTCAACTCGATCCGATTCGAGAATGTGACTATTAGAAAGAAGAAGAAGGAAAATAAGGGCTTTACTGATAACCTATCCTCAGCCTCTCCTCCATACATCCCTCTCTCTGTCCGCATCAAGGATGCTACAAGAGGGCTAAATTCTCGTGGACTTAGAGCATCTCCTCCCCACCCCCTTGTTCCTTAATGCTGATCCTTTCTCTCAATGTTAGGGGTCTGGGAGGCAAGACTAAACAGAGTAGCCTCCACTCTCTCTTTCTTTCTATTTGCTCGGATATGATTCTCCTCCAAAAGACAATGTGTAGTACTTACCCTGCTTTGCATGCTTTTTCTAAGCTCCTTCCTAACTGGGAATTTTGTGCCATTAGTGCCTCTGGTCTCTCGGGTGGGCTACTTACTGCTTGGAACCCTAGTCGGGTTAAATGTCGAGCTTATGAGACTCTCGTTGGTATTCTTGTCAAGGCTAAATTTTGTGGCATGGCTACCATCCTTGACACCATCAACTGCTATGGCCCCTATAAGGATAGGGATAACTTCTGGGATAAGGTTCACAGGGGGGTCTACTAAATTCTCCTCACTTGATTTTGGGTGGAGACCTTAACTTGACCATGAATGCTTCGGAGATCTGGGGAAACAAGGCTGTACACGATCCCCTCGCTTCCTTCTTTAAGAACCTTTTTGACTCTGTGGGACTTATCGATGTTGCCCCTTCTATTGTTGGTCCCACCTGGAGGAATGGTAGGGTGGGGGATCATGGAATCAGCAAAAGACTCAACCGCTTCTTAATTGCCTCCTCTCTGATCCCTTCCCTCTCAGTTCATCAGGTGTGGACTCGCCACTCTGATATTTCTGATCATTTCCCTGTCTGCTTTGAGTGGAATAAGTCTCGTGGATCCTGTAATTACCCCTTTAAATTCAATAGATCATGGCTCATGGATCAGGATTTCTCTACTTGGCTCACTGATAGATGGCCCAGACTATCTCCCTCTCTACCTAGATCAGTGATGGATCACCTCTCCATAAAACTCTGCTCACTCAAGAGGGAAGTTAAGGCCTGGATAAATGAAAAAGGTTCTCTCATGGAAGCTGAATCTCTGAGATTGGATGAGGATATCAATTCATTACTCTCCAACTCCTCTTTTGGTATCCTCTCTCAGGAGGAGCAGTTATCCCTGTCTCAACTCAGGACAAAAAAGAAGAATATTTTGGAGCACCACCTATTGACCTGGCAGCTCAAAAGTCGTACCAAATGGGCACTTGAAGGTGACTCTAACACTAAGTACTTTCATGTTGTTGCTTCAGGTAGGAGAAACCAAAACTCTATTTGGTCCCTTTTGGATGATGGGGGAAGGTGTATTAAGGATGAAACTGAGTTAAAGGTATTGGGTCAGGTACACTTTGCGAATATCTTCAGAGATGACAATAAGACCTGTCTATGGAACAACTCAAAGTTGTATCACTTTACCCAGTTATGATCTCCACTGTTGATGCTCCTCATCTCACACAATCGGTCACATTATCAGAAGTTGATTATGCCCTTCACACATTCAAGAAAGACAAGAGCCCTGGTCCAGATGGCTGGCCTGTCGAATTCTATCTCCACTTCTTTGATTTGTTAGGTGAAGAACTGCTCTCTGTTGTGGATTTTACCAGGGTTTCTGGCTATATCCCTCCCTCCCTTAACTCCACCTTTCTAACACTTATCCCCAAAAAAGGAAAAGCCTTCTTCCTTCGCCGATTTTAGGCCCATTTCCTTGTGTAATCTGCTTTATAAATTGATATCCAAGGTCATTGCTGTGAGACTAAAGCCCTTCTTGGATTCTCATATATCAATTGAACAATTTGGTTTTTTTTTTAAATCGCCAGATTGTGGAACCCATTGGTATTGTACAAGAGGCCCTTCACTCTGTTAAGACAAAGAATTCATGTGCTCTTATCCTTCAATTGGATTTGGTGAAGTCCTTTGACCGGGTCAACTGGTCCTTCATCAGGCTTATACTGATTCAGATTGGGATTCCTCTCCTTGCTATTAACTGGATTATGGGTTGCATTACATCAGCAAATTTTGCAGTACTTATCAATGGTACTCCCTCAAAGTTATTTTCTGCCTCTAGAGGTATCATACAGGGTCGTCCCCTCTCGCCCTTGCTCTTTATACTTGTGATTGAAGGGCTTAGTCTCTTGATTGCAGATGCTAGAGATCATGGACTCATCAAAGGTATCAAAATCTCTTCTACCCTTGCTCTTACTCATCTCCTTTTTGTAGATGATGTGATCTTATTGGGTTCTGGTACCTTATCTAAATGGATGGCCTTTGAAGTCATTCTAAGCAAATTCTGCAAGGCTTCGGGGATGTGTATCAGTATTGACAAATCCTGTTTTCTTTATGATAATGTGGATGTTGATATCCGAACTGAGATTTCAAAGGCTCTGCCCTATAAGATGGAGACTATCACCACCGGATTTATGTACCTCGACTATTTTCTCAAGCCTTTGGGTTGTAGGGTTCGTGACTGGCATTGGCTGATTAAGAAATTTGGTCACCGGATCTCCCATTGGGCTCACAAGCTTCTCTCACTCGAAGGCCGCCTGACTCTTATGCAAGTTGTTTTAACCAGTATTCCTGTCTACTGGATGAGCCTAGATCCTATTTCTGTATATGTCTTAAGCAAACTCAGGAGTCTAGCATTTGCCTTCCTCTGGGGCTCCTCGAATAACAAGCATCGGTATCACTTGACCAACTGGAGGGATCTTTCATGGCCTATAGAATATGGTGGATGGGGTATTAAGCATCTAAATTGGTTCAGTTGCACTTAGATTGAAGAATCTATGGCTGGTACTCCAGAATGATGGTTTATGGCACTGTGTTATTAGTAGTAAATACTTGAAGATGTGCTCAATAGAGTCTTGGCTCAGAGGCAAAAAATTCTTGTCCTGTAGTGTATCTGCTATTTGGAAAGGGTTCCTGCTCACCCTCACGTGGCTTGGTCGGCATCTTGCTTGGCAGGTTGGTAATGGAAAGAATGTTCTTCTCGGCATTGATCCGATCGTTGGTGTATCCAAGTCGCTCATGATTCCTCCTGGGCTTCGCGAGTACTTGGAAGATTTGGATATTGTGACTCTTGCACAGGCTCAGAATACCCTCCCGGATGCACATAAATACTGGTATTCTGCCGAGGATCTCTGTGTAGGCAGTGTCTTGGAGGAAGCATGGAATTCTTTCACGAGAGGTCTGGAAACTTGTGGCTTACGACTTATTGATCAGATGGTTTCTCTGACTTGGTCTTTCAAAAAGTCAGATGGAACTATTTCAGCAAAACTGATATATGAATGCATTATCCTTGCATCTTCCCCTCCGGTTGGCAGCAGACTTCTAGCTTTTGTTTGGAACAACGTACTTCCCAGGAAAATTTGTTGGTTTTTATGGTTGGCACTGAAGAAAAAATTGCTTACTTGGGACAACCTTCAAAAGCGTGGATGGACGGGGCCTGGTATATGTGCGCTATGCATAATGGATACTGAAAGTATCGAACACCTTTTTTTATCATTGCCCTGTATGGAAAAATTTACTCTCTGTCCTAATGGAACAACACCATTTGTCCCCTCCTCTCCAGTCTGATAGTTTTTGTTCTTTCCTGGATAGGTGGACTGTTTCATTCTCTGAGCATTCTGAATACTGCTATCTCCCATTCCTTGCCATGTGGACTGTATGGAAAGCAAGAAATGTATCAATCTTTGAAGGGAAAACAGTTCATGTTATCAGCTTACTCCATCAGATTTCTTACTCCTCGCAGCTTTACTGCCCTACTATCACTAGAGTAAAAAAATCTAGACCCAAGGGACCGGAACCTATTCTTGTATATCCATGTGGGTTTTTTGATGGAGCATCTGCCAATAACATTGGAGGGGTTGGCTTTAGTTTGCATTTGAATGAGTTACATTACTTCGAGTTTACATTGGGGGCAGGACTTAGCACCAATACTAGAGCATAATTAATTGGGCTCTGGGCCCTTCTGCATACATCCCAAATGATGGGGTTACCCAAGCTCAAGATTTTTGGTGACTCAACGGTCATCATCAATTAGGCAAAGGGTACTGCTTCCCTCACACCACCTGAGCTTATCCATTGGTGTAGGGACATTAGGAAGATCTGTTCATGCTTCCTTGAGTTGTCTTTTTGCCATGTCTACCGTGAACACAATCAGACCATAGACCGCCTATCTAAAAAATCCCTTTCTTTGGCTTCGGGATCGGAATTTTACTCTGAATTTTTTGATGGTCATTTGACCTCACAAGATATTTTTATGCTCTTTTCAACCTGGTGCTGGATCTCCACTTTTTTATGCACCCAGGTGATAGTACTAGAGCAGACTCTTTTTGATGGCTAAGCTACTCTTTTTGGTTCACGGTGGATATGGTTATAAGGGACAAAATCTTCGTTACTGATGGGAATTGTATGCAGCTTTTGTTCTCTCCCCCACTCTGCTCTATTGAGTTGTAACTCTTTCAGGTTGCTTCTGAAGTTTATATCCTTTGACTCAACTTCATGTATGTAACCCATATACTGGGATGGCACGTCAGATGCCCTTTGATTCTAAATGAATATCAATGTCAGGCTTTTTTCTTCTGAAAAAAAAAACTCCCATCATTTAGAAAATTTGTCACAAATCATTGATACATGCAAAAACATATATGAAACATTTAAACAAAAATGATAAATGCAAAAAAACACTTAAAAATTGTATAAGGTTCAATGGGTTACTTCCTATCCTATGGGCAACCAAGCTTTAATTTACCATCATTGCACAATAATTTGGGAAACACATGCTTGAAATGACATGTATATTCATAAATTTTAGAACAGAGATGTGTGACAACACACATGTGCATAAGAAGAAAACCCCGAATTATGGTTGGCAAGGCTCCCCATGGAACGTGCATGAACAAGTGCACAAAATGGATGCAACCATGAATGATGAAGGGAACCAAATAGGAAATTTAAACGTGTAAATAAATAACTTTTGTCATATAGAAAGGGGGTTGGTGAAAGGTGTCGTATTAATATGCAACAATTAACATTGCATTAAAGGATATGCAAAGGTGCTACATCTCTACATTTGAATATGGGTGTGGTAGTATATAGTAAAGAGGTAGATTAATGTCACAATATTGTTAACCCTGTAATTAAGACAATAAATCCATGATAATTAATTTGACACATTAACAAACATGTTAGATCATGGTTGAGTGGATAACATGTTAAAAAACCCTTTTATGAAGAGATGACCTGTCTCCGTGAGATATCTTAACTCGAAATTTTATTTCGTTTATAAAACTTAAAATGAAATGTAATTACTATAATAAAATATAAAGCTTTTTTTTTTCAGAGGAAAAAATACCAGTCTTTGTTATTCATATGAATCAAAAGACGTCTTTTACATATCAGCAAGTAGACTGTCGGATTCCAATGTCAACATCTTGATAATACAAAACAGCAGAAACATCATAACAATCTGCAAGAAGACTGCCAGATCTCAAGACCAACATCAACAACTATAATGAAAAAATAGAGCAGCAGATCCAAATAATAAAGTCTGATCGTAGCAGACTTTTCTCATCATCCCTGATATAAGAGGTCAGAAAGTACTGAGTAATCGAAGATGAACTTCAAACATACAACTCAGAGCAATATATGCTGGCAGGAAGGACTCAATATAGAACAGAAGAAATAAACAATCAGCAGCAAATAACCAAGCTGAACAAAAGAGATATTCAGCTACTCTAGAAGAGATTAAGATTGCCTTGTTTCACAATCTTTCCATCCAAAGATTCAGTAAAAGTGACAGTTCCCATATCCAAATTCAGGCCTTGTTTGGAGAGTGCATTTGCCAGCATGTTATGCTCACAAAATGTATGTTTAAAGATCACCGGCGGGGCCTTTTGAAGCATAAGTCTTATGTCGCAACACCAGTGCATTAGAGATGGAACATCAAGTGCAGAAATTATGTTAAGCCATGAGATAATAACCAAAGAGTCCCCATAAATCAACTGAATAGGAATACCCATTAATAAGCTGACTCTAAGAATTGCCCAGCAAGCCAATAACTCTGCTCTTGTATCGGTACTTCTGCCACATCCCATGGAAAAGCTAAAGAGATGCGAATCATTGATAAAAATCACATAACCTGATCCTCCAATATTCTTCGCAGCAGCACCATCGAAATAACCACAAGGAAAACATTTTAATGGGTCGGGTCCAATATTGCGAGCTTTGAGAATTTTCATAGGCACAGGGAAAGTATTTATCAGCCCTTCAATTCTGGCAATCAAAGCAGAGGAAGATGGTTTCTTATTCTCAAAAAGGCAAAGATTACGGGTGAGCCAGATTCCCCAAAATATAAACAGAGGCAAGTAGTAGTAAGGGGTAGAACTTGCGAGACAAGAGAACCAATAGTCCAGGAAAGAGTGAGCAGCGCTGAAACTAGGGAAAGAGCAGCTGTATTTTCTTGCAAAGAAAGAGTAAATACGGGAAGAAAAAGGACAGCAGAAAAAAAGATGTTGGATATCTTCCAGGTTACCTTCACAAAGGACACAACGACTAGGCCCATTAATGCCTCTACTCTGCAGATTCTCCCAGGTTAAAATCTTTTGAGATATCAATAGCCAGACAAAGCATTTAATTTTCAGAGGAATAGACAAAGTCCACAAAATTTTCAGAACCTTGTCATTTAATTCTGAACAGAAATTGGAGATTACACAGGTATAACCTTCAGCAACAGAAAGTGGCCCAATAAATTTATCAAAGGTCCAAATTAAAATGAAATATTGTTATTAGTTTATGCAAAGCTCCTTCACAATAAGGTACATTTGCATCCCCTATGTCTTGTTTTGGTGACATTGTTAAGTCTCGAAATATCTAATGCAATCTAGGATGACAGAAGTGAGGGGAGAGGATGATAGCTTGATTTGTACAATGTACCATGCGAACGAGGGGAAGGGTTGATGCTTGATTTGTACTATGGTTATCTATGTTTTTTCATTTACTTATTTTGTTGATTTGTTCTATGGTTCTTCATTTCCTTACTATGTTGTTAGTCCCTTCTCGTTATTGGTAGGCGAGCGACTATATGTTTAACTTCACTCTATTAGTTTGCCAAAGAAACCAAAAGTTTCTCTAAAGTTTCTCTAACCTGTTTTTATTTATTCTATTTATTTTTCATATGTGTTCAATTTTAATTGGACTATAGGCCTTAAAAAGACTATTTTTATCATTGACCACATTAGTTAACAATGAAAAATAAAATAAAACTTACATACATTATGAAAACTTTAGAAAATTCATGAAATATTTATGACAGTGTAGTATTGGTGTCACTTCAATGTTGTAGTGTTATAAAATATATAAAATATTAATAACTAGCATTTGCAACAAGATGTGCAAAGCCTATGCTGAGAGGGTAAAAATATTGAATCTTTATCGCAACATATTCTCTGCAATAGATCTTTCCTAATGGCAATGTTTGTTTACAGACCTCAAAACCGAACAGGCCTTCTTTCCGCACTTTTGCACCCGCACTTCCCTCACTTTTCCAATTTATGAATATTTGCACCTCCTCCCTTCCGCACTCTCCACTTTTCCCCACTTCTTAAGTATCATTTTTTGGGCGCTTCCGCCTTCCACTTTCCGCAGTGCTGAACACGGATTTCCGTTTTTTCATGTCATTAGGGAAATCTATTCCCGACTTTCGCCTTCTGCCTATGCGGATTGTGGAATTGTCATTTTGTGTTAATAAAACGGTTAGTTTTTCGATTTCCACTTTCCGCTATGCGGAATGCGGAAGCTACAAGTTCACAATAAAACTTTATTTTCCTTTCGATTGCCGCTTTCCGCTATGCGGAATGTGGAAGGCGGAAAAGTCTTTGTCGCATTTTTATTTTTCTTATTTCCCAACTTCCGCTTTCCACAGTGCGAAATGCGGAACCTCGATATGTTTTTAGTTCAAATAAGTTTCTTTCCGACTCCCGCTTTCTGCTGTGCGAAATGTGGAAGCCGAAAACGCCAAATCCAAACTTTCCCAAACTTTTTATTTCCGAAGTTTCGGTTGCGCGCCTTCATGTCAGCCTTTTATTTTTTGGTAGATCTACGATCTAGATTTGTTTTGTCATTGAGGTTTTAGATATATAGTTTGTTCAAATATCTGAGGTTTTTACCATTTTTAACCTACGATTTTTACCGTGCCTGGAGATTTTTACTGTGCTTTCTTCTCGCTCGAGCTTACATTTTTCACTGGTTTTGAAAGCTTTCTACCAGCAAGTTAACTATTTATGACCGTTTATCCTGTTATTTTTGACACTGTAGTAAGTTTTGACCATGGTCACCAAATTTCGAGCAGAAATTACATCTCATGCGCCTAGAAACACAAGGTCAAAGACGGCTCTTCAAGAGCAGAAGTCCAAAGACCCAAATGTCGGAATCTTCGCGGACAATAGTAGTCGCATTTCTTAAAACCTACATTTGGACTGGTTGGGAATCTATTCTATCTTCGATAATGACGATTTCTCGGCCATTCTTCCAAACCAGCCGACTTATATCAGAATTTAGAGCTCATAGCTCCATCTATTGCCACTAGACCACCATTTACGCCCTACACAAACCTGGTGAAGTGGGTACTCGAACACGCTAAACCTGAGAACCACTTTTTCAATGACCACATTGGTACTTTTTTTGCCATGTTCAACCCTGATATCTTTGCCAAGTCTTATGCACTTAGACCCCCAAAACAACTACTAAGCCGTAATTTCCTGGATGAAGCAACCTCCCGCTTCGATTATGAAGAAGTGGTGAGATCATGGATGGAGAATCCCACCCTAATTATCCCACAACCAGGTAATTCCTACCCTACTTTATGGTTCAGGGAACAATATTCGATGCTTGCAGCTATGTTCTATCGATTATATGGGTTGGCGAATTGCACATTATTCAAAGAAGAATGGGTTCCGGAACCTCACCACATTCTTCTTGTAGGTGAGTCTTTTAATTCGGCTCATATTTTATCTGTTAACTTGTAGGAGGAAATTGATAAATACCAGAAAACCCCGACAAACAAAAAACCCCAATTTTACATGTCATCCTATGTCATGGACGTTTTTTGTGCAACTTCGGCATTTCTTGACCTAGGTTGGAATTAGCAGAAGGATTCTTCATCGGTCCATATTTACTGCTCTGGCATGTGGGAGGATAAATTTGTTCCTCGCATATATGACATCTGCGACCTTTTCTTCGGTTCCATGTATCATAAGATCTTCAAGGCCGACGCTTCAACATTTTCAGAAAGAGCTAGGGCTTTGATTACTTTACGTGGAGATTGGTATGTCAGGGAATATTTCTCCTATTTCAGAATTTGGGGTAGCAACACAGTCCATTTATTGCCCATAATTGTTCCATATCACATGGTCTTATAGGAATTTGCCTTGCAGGCAGTCATCAATGGCGCTTATCCAAAATTGGCTAAACACAAGAAGAAGTGTTGGCCCAAGTTCCCGTTGTCTTTAGATTATTTGGTTATACGTAATTCTACCCATGCAACTCTGTTGGGTAAGGAAATTACAACTATGAACCTGGGAGAAGCTCCCAAAAGAATGCATGATCCTAAGGCTTACCTTGCTAGCCTTTTTGCTCAAGAAAGGGATAAGTTTAATTATGCACCTGAGGATCTGCCAAATGATTCCATGTATAAGGCAGTTGTCAATTTTCAGGAAGCACTAGAAAATATCACTATTTAGAGGTAAAGTCCCATGTTTTCAAATATCAAAAGATATGAAGTAGTCTACCCTTCATCTTATAAAATTGAGATTTGATGCAGAGGAAAAGGTTCATAGGGAAAACATGGAGAGAGAAGCAAGATAGCAAGCAGTAGCAGCTTTTGCTTCAGCATCCCAGTCCAAAGATAAGGGCAAAGATGTCATAGAAACCCATGGGAGAGCTCACTCTGCATAAGAGATGGAAGTCCTGCAAAGAGGGGAAGAATTTAAACAAGGTCTAGTCAAGCTCAGTGCTCAGTTCTGGACACAGGTGCAAGAGGCTGAACCTCAGCCTGTTTCTTAGCAACCATAATTACCTGAAGCATTAGTTGCTCATATAGATCACATACCTCAACAGGTACTTAGGGATGAACAACCACTACAGATAGCTCCACTTGTTGTTCAAGAGCAAGTGACTCTCCAAATCCCTCTGATCCAATGGGCTGAGCCTCAACCCCAACCTAAAATTGAGATCCATGAAATTCATAGTGATCTAGAAGAGGAGGCTTGAAACCCCACATGCTTTATTAATATATTCACCTCCATGACATCTTTTGTCCCTAATGCACAGTTTTCAGGAGATCTTTTTTATGCTTTGTTCCCTTTGTCTTCTTTTTCCCATGTGAATTTAAAGCCTATTCTTGAGGACACTTCTAGATACCCATTACTATCAGCAAAATTGCCCAGTCCTACCACCCCTTCTTCTCCACCTATTTCATCAATACCCCATACATCTTATACCACCACCACATCTTCGCATATCACATCTTCCCAAGTAGAAGTCCCTCCCCTCTCTACAATTCCTTCTTCACAAAGTAAAACCTTTATTACCACCTATTCCACTTCCCTTATATCTATTTTCCCTACTCGCCCCTTGATCATTTCTCCCATCAATGTAGAAATTTCGGCCTCACAATCACAACCAGATCCATCAACTACACCTCAAAACGAAACCCTTTCAGCCTCGGAAGAAATGGCAAATTTTGTAGAAGATGTTGTTGTTTCCTTGGGGAAGTATTTTTGGAGCAAGAAAGATAAGGGCATATTGAAGAAAGGATCAAAGAGGACGAGAGAAGGCACACTCAAACATGTGTCTGGAGAATTGATGCCCCTAATGAAAAACAAGGAACATTAGATAAAACAACTGCTATGGGAGCCTTTGTTGGGGCTAACTATGATTCAATGTCATGACTAACTAAAGATCTCTAGAGTAAGGAACAGGAACTACAAAAATAAAAAAAGGATCTAGAAGCAGCTGAGGCACGACATCTTAAGGAGATTGAGCTCCTTAAACAAGAGCATGAATATAAGCAGAGACAATCATAGAAGAATATTGATCATCTCAAGCGTCAACTTGAGAAATCAGAGCTCCTGAACCAACAACATACTAATTAGAATGCTACCCTAGAGCAACAACTCAAAGAATTACAACTATCTTCAGCTGCCTCAACATTTTCAACATTAACAGCTGAAGAATTTAAAATGTTAGCTTGTAGGGTCAATGAGCAGTATTGTCAGTCCATGATCAGTCTGTACACAGGGTTTGGTGAAATGAAGGAGCTGTACAATTCATTTGAAGAATAGTTGAATGTCCTGCAAGATCACTATACTCGGAGAACTACAGCAATTAAGGCTCTTGAGGATGTGATTGGCTGGAAAACACATATAAGAGACATACCAAAGGATATGCCAATCATGAATAAACTTCAAGCTAAGAAAACCGAAGTCACCATCAAAACTTGGGAAGGCCTCTGCGATGCAGTAGAGACCATCATCCAATATGGACAAGCGACATGCAAGCGTAGGTGGACAACTTCTTACGTTTTTCTCAGTTCCTTAGGGTTTCCTACATTAGGACCGATCAAAGAGGCACCTTCCCCTAAGCTAAAATTGGAAGAAGTTGAACGATCCTTTGCTGCAGTTAAGGAGAAAATTCAAGATGTCACCCAGCTCACCTTGCAGGATATCACGAGCTTGATCAAGACACATAATTTTGCGATGGTTAGGATACAAGTTTATCTTGGTGGATGGAAAAAGGTGAAGAAGAGGGAGATCGTGTCCCATATTTTGAGGGCAGAAATACAGCTTGACCAGGCAAAATCTTAGCATGTCGATTTCTTGATGGACTTAGATTCCAAGTGGCGTTCCGCCCTTGGCCAAACCTAAACTATTTGATCTTGTAATCTTGTCGTTTAACTTTGTAATTTTTGCAAAATAATAAAATTACAATAATTTTGTGGTATGTTTCATGGTTTTCCATTAAAAAATTTTAATGGATTGTAGTCCTTCTATTTATATGGGTTGCCAATTATTTATTGTTATTTGTAAATGTGTTGGTTGATGTACTGATTTATGTTTACGAAATCAACATATGGAAGGCGCATTAAGTGAATGTTTTGGTTTAATTCACATGCAAATCACGATCAATAATGATTTTTTGTTTTTGTTATTGATTAATCATTAATCATTAACGTGCAAACATGCAAATCAGGATCAATTTCTTCACCCAAGTTTACACTAACTTAAACAAATAAAATTGTCAAAGCTTCATCAAGGCATTAGAGATATACAACAAGTCCAAGAGACAATATTAATTAACAATTCAATATTAGATAAAGCATTACAATTGTTATTGTTGAGTTTTATTTAAAGTTCATTTAAGGAAATAAGAGTTGATTTATATTTTTATACGTTGAGTAATTATTCCTTGCTATCAATTATATATTATAACTGTCCCACCTAAAAACTTTCACACTCAGTGTCTCAGTTTCCTGAGATAGTTTAGTTTAGAACCCAATTACTTCAAAATTTCTTGGATATTCCTTGAAACAAAAGCATATATCTTTCATCTACAAGTCACCAAATAAAAACAGTACATCTATAGAGCGAACAATGAGAAGCCTCAACCACATTTTGGTTTTAAAGATTTTGAAGCAAGTAAGCTTTCCTCTTGTTTCCTACGTTGGACAAATGGATTGTCTTGCATTCGAGAGTATCCAGAAAAAGAGAAAGCTGGAGAAATGCGAAGGCTTAAAAGAGATGTAACTCTTGATATTGCAGTGAATGTAAGCCCTTGTCAATCAATGTTTCCAATTTCTATTGTTACATTTTGTAGGATCATACCTTGGGCTTTATGAATTGTTAAACCCCGTGCCATACAAAGTGGTAGTTGCCTACGCGATTCTCTTGCTATGGGAGATATTGGAACATAAGTAGGATTAGAAGCATCCCATAAGGGTCCTTTGTAATGGAGGAATTAGACAACAACAAAGGATGGTAAGGTAGGAGGTTGGTCATTGGAGTTGTAGACAATGTCAATGACTTTTACAAGTGAGCCGTTAACAAGACCTGCTTGAACCCATGAATTTGCAGTTAACATGACTTGTTGACCAATAGCAAGAAGGACCTTTAATGACAAGTGTTCGTCATCAATCGATTGGTGGGCATCTTTGTTCCTTTGTTCTGCAAAGCAATGTGCAATTGGCATATTAAGGTGTTTGAGCATGTGTTTATTGTGCAATGCAACAGAGCTATTAGTGGGATACAAGTGGATAGATTGTTGAAATGAACAGTTTTCCACATGTGAAAGGCATGAGGTTGTTCTTGTCATTAGGAGTGCCCAGTCTTCAACAGTTGGTGTTGCATTTCGAAGGTTTAGTAAGAGTTGGCAAAAGGCAGTTTGAGAAGGGTTATTTCCTTGTTGTAGAAAAATAGTGTTGAGCATGATAAAAGTATCAACTATTTGCCAGAGAGCAGTTCCAATGGATGAGCCTGCATACATGGGGATGTCCTTTACAGGAGATAATTGTCTGAAGTCACCAAGAAGGATCATGGAACAACCACCAAACAGGATTGTAATGCGAGGGGAAAGCCGGACGTAAGCGTGCATCCATTTGAGTTAACATTTTTGAGCCAATAAAGCTCATTTCATCGATGAGAATATAGTGAATATGGCGGAGTTCTTCTTAAAGTTTTGAAAGGGACTAGCCTTCAAGGGGGTGCATTTCACTCATGGGTATTCGAAAAGCAGAATCTATTGTAAATGCATGTATGTTAAAAGAAGCAACACCAGTTGGAGCAAGGAGAGGAAGCGGGGAGACAGTTTGTTTAGATGCAGTTTGGAGTGAAGATTTCAAGCAAGATATGAGGTAAGATTTCTCGGTGCCTGTAGTACTTTGAATCACCATTTTGAGAGGTTGAGCATGTGTATTGTTTCTAAAATGGGAAATCACAAGATCAAAGTCTATGCGTTATGTGGGAGACAAGGAATCAAGTGAATTGGAGAACGACGGGGTATCTTCATGTAGTTGGGTGGACAAGTGATTGAGGTCAAAGAATGATGTTGTTGTCTCATGCAAATCGGTGGTTATATTGTTATGTGTCCAATTGTGATTTTTTTCAAAATCACGATGTCCAAGCATTTCAAGGTCATCAATCTGGATGTTGTTTCCTGGTCGCATTTGAGAGAGAAGTTCCCTTTCATCCATGCTATGGGGCAAGGGAAAGGTAATTGCATCGGAGTTTGACTCATCGGATAGAGGTGTAGAGGGTTGTTCTTGTTCGCATTGAACATGACACACAACATATGTGCCTTTAATGTGATGCCAATGAGAAATAATTTCAGAACTTGTTGTTCCAATATCCTTACGGATGGAGTGAAAAGGTTTGTGTAGAAGAAGTTCGCTCCAACAAAATGGTTCAAAAGATGAAGAATCAAAGGGAGGAATGGAATTGAATTGTGGATAGACTCTAACAATCTTGTGACGCAAGTTTTGTTTCCATGGAATTTTTTTCCTATTAGGTGAGAAAGACCAAGAACGAGCAGCTTCAAACAGGGTTAGATGTTCAAGAGCAAGGGGTCTTTGCATGTATGCAAATATGAAGGGGGGGAGGGGGGGGGGTTGGAGGGGTGTTAGTAGCATCATTACAAACATAGTGGAAGACACTTTGGCTCACATTTAGGGTAAATAAGTGACGACTACAAAGCACAAGAGGGAGTTTTTGGAGCATGTGACACGTCTCTTGTGCACTAATGTCTCGTTTTGCAACTATTTGTGCAAGCAATTTTTTGATTGGATGAAGAATGGGGTTGTCACTTGGTGCTGCATGTGCAAAGCGAGAGAGAATTGCGTGGTAGCTTTCTGATTTTGGCTCTACTTTTGATGCATACTTTGAAATGTATTTGAGGATAGCATGTCTAGAGAGAACAGGTTGGCAATCAACATTAGCCCTCCATATTGAAAGCATGGTAGGGTTGTGAATATTTAGAAGGGAATCATTTCTTGCATGATTGTAGGTTTTACGTCCATTTGGATCAATGAATAACGAAGAAGTAGCTTGTAGGTCATACGAAAAACCATAGCAACATTGAACAGATGTTCCTTTTTTGAGAAGGCAAGTTGATTCTGAACATCTCGTGTGCCTTTGAACAAAATTTACAAGTTTTTCATAGTCAACTGAGTAGTTTGATGCAAATATGGATGGTGATGCAAGACTACATGGATCATTTGTAGTAGAATGGTGTAACCCAGATGTGGACAAGTGGGAATTACAAGGATTCCAAGCTGCAACATATGTGTCAAAAAAAAATTGTAGCTTCAACTGCAAGAACATCTTCCCATTTTAAGGTGTCCATATTTGGTGCATCTACCAACCAAATAAAACCATGAATGTGCGTGGATCCTCTATGATGGCACTCATACCTACATGGGAGGAAAAGGAATATATTAGAAATGAATTATATAAAGTGAGAAATATGAAGAGAAGAATAAGAAGGAAGAGATATGCACCAAGAATCCGTTATATGAAAACCTTTTTGAAGCACCTCTAGAAGGAATTTTTTGAATCTATTGTGCATGTATTGTGATGTAATATGTGGATTTGATATGATGTTGTGAATCTTCCATTGATAGTGTTGAGCTAAACCAGTAGGACATCCAGCCGGCATTAGAGCATGCAAATCTGGCCATTTTGTGCCAGCTGCACTATGGGTGAAGAAGAACGTTGGTGTACCTTGTTGATTGATCATATTTGTGAGTTCAACTCTACTTTTGTTCCAATACAAGCATGTTCCATGTAATAAAGAACCAAACCTTGCAACCTGGTCACCAATTTTGTCATTAGGCATGTCTTGCAATTGGTTAACAATCTCCAGTATTTTGGGAGGTAGTGTATCTTAAAGATTAATTTTGACAAAAACAGAAGCAGTAGAATTACTCCGATGATGCATGATTAGATTGTATATGTAGTACCGGAAGTGAGGATGTTGGGCAAATCTGTTGCCATGGTAGTGAATGAGGTGAAGTGCATATTCATGCATCTCAACTTCATGAATGTGTGGTTGTTTAGGCATTGTTGCACATGTGGGGAACAAGGTTGGAAAAGCTATGGAAAGAAGGCCTTCTGTGTTGCACTCATTGATAAGGGAGATGCCTATAGGGGCGAAATCAATGGAAGGTGGTGGTGGGATATTTGGTATGTGTAACAAGTGTCTAATTTCTTTAACCTCAGTTCTAGTAGTAGTTTATGTTGAAATAAAGGAGGAGGAATCTAATTCATAGGATTCAAATGAATTTGGCGGTTGAACTGTAAATGACAAACTTTGTTGATGAGATAATGTATCATTGTTATTAACATGCAGAACCCTAGGTGAAATGTCTGTTGATATAAGATTCAAAGAAGCTAATGAAATTGGGTTGACTTGTACATCCTTGTAGTATGGGTCATTTTTTATTTTTTATTGAAGGGAAGCAAGGACACATGTTCGACTAATAAACAATTCATATGGATTGTTTGTAGAGTTGCATTTGCGAACAACAAGGATGTTAAGTTCTGATATTAAATGGGGTAGGGGTGTGGAAATATTGGAAATGTCTTGGGGAAAGCAAATAATATGGCCATAATATTTATATTGACCACCATGAGCATGTGTGACTTGTAAGATTGGGTTAGCACGACTAATGAGCATTTCTTCAACTTGTGTAAGTACTGTAATGGCAAGTGGTTGGATGCCTCGGTCCATACTGTTTTCTAATGAAAATCAATGGCCTTTTCATTCTAGAATACAACGAGAACAAGTGTACGCACCATGGAACTTTTTCGTTGCAATACCAGGGTAACATTCTTTGCAAGTCGAGCAGACATGCATATCAGGTAGTTGGTCCATTTTTTTATGAAATCGTTGATGTGCATCATCGAGGCAGGTGTTCAATGGATTTAACATAGGGGATGGAAGGGAAGGTCTTTCGGAAGGTTGGGCAAGAGAAAATGAAGAAGATATATCCACGGGTAGACGAGCAGCTCTATAAATAAGACGTTGTTTCTTGTTGTTTTTATATCTGTTATGTGCATATACAACCCTTCTTTGTGCATTGGCTTGTTCATTGCCATGAGTAGGCATAATGGCTACAAGAAAACCGTAACTTGTTAAAGACTTAGAAGCTTTGATTGCCGGCAGTGACACATTTTCTATATGTATTAACTGCAAAGTATATGGATACAAAACAAAAGATATAAAGCAAATGTTAACCGATTGAATATTGGGAACTAAGAATGTACCTTAAAATAATATTTATGGAGTAAGTATTTTTTTCAAGTCCTAACTTGATAATTGTAAGAAAACATCAATATAGAAGAGCAAAGTGTAGTATGAGAAAGGATATATGAAAAAAAAACATTGAATGTAATTATTGTTATGTATAGAAGAATGAAAAGTTGTGCTAAGAAAGAATAGAACAAAGTTGTTTATTTTATAAATAAACACAATAGCAAATTAGTATTGTATTCAAAAGTTACCATATAGGTTGTATCAACAATTTAGGTTAAAAACGTTAAGTGATAGCTTGTACAGTGGAATTATGAGACTACAAAATAGAACTGTTATAAGGGAGTTTAAACAAATACCCTGCCATGTTGAACTATCAAATAAGGACTTAAAATTGAGAATTGAGGGCATTCATTACAGATAATAAAGAATGCTTAAGTATCAAGTCGAAATAACCTATGCATTTAAATGTCCATCTGAAATTGTCGATTATGTGTTTTCAACCATGACAATTACAACTTTAAGGTGTGCAATTCCATATAAGGTCTATGTTCTGACTGAAAGAGTAAAAGCTAATTGTTTGTTGCGGATCTTCTGAACTATTTCAACAATTGATGCTACTTCAGTTGAGAGTAGACATAGGTATTTTGCAGAAATGCCCATGAGTTGGTTTGCATCATCATCAAAAGCTATGACACCATTAAGGTATCCAGTGGTATATTCCAAGTCAACCTTTAGTATGTATCGGTAGTCACATTCAAGAAACTCCCCATCACATTCACCACAATGCCAAATGTCTCCAACTTTGTGGGAAATCTTTTTCATGCATTCTATACCATCAACAAAAAGAGGGCATGCAAGGAAATGAAAGCCATCCATGTTAACATTTGTGATGGTTGCAACAAGAGAGTACCAAATAGGTTTTTTAGATGGTTGAAGAGTTTGTAGCTCATTGATGGTAATGATTTTACGAGGAGAAAAATGAGAGGGATTGAATTTTCGACTCAAAGATGGTGATGCTGAACAGAATCCATTGTCATGAAACCATCTCTGGAGAACCATGGTTTATTAAATCTTTGGTTTTATAAAAATCCTAGTGTTGGAAATAGTCCCAACAGTTTTTCCATTAAAATCTGTAACACAGTCGCCTTTGATTGCTACATCTGGAGGAGTAGCTAAACCGCGAAGGTTGGCAAGCTCAACTCCTTCAATTTGGAAATGCTCTCCCCAAAGTGTTATATCAATACTATAGCCTGACATGTCACGGAGTCCAATGTTGCGCCGTATAGTCTCAACACCATCTCATTTTTCGTATCGTGGATGTAGATGAAACTAAAATGACAAGTCCAATAAGGTCAACCATGGAATTGACAGATATAGTTTGAATCTCCTGAATAGTTTTAAAGTTAAAGCAATATAAAGCTATTAAGGGGTATTCATCTAAGCATGGTTGGATGGTTGAGAAGGAACCTAGGAAAATCTCATAATGGCTTTTCAAATGGTTGAAAATTGGATTGGATGCTTTCACTGTGCCATTTGATACTATGTACATTATTCTTATTTGTATTTGGTCATACAAAGAGAGTGCCAATTCATTGAATGTAGATATATGTATTTCATCGTGTGAAGCATTAACAAGGTCAAATCCAAACACTTTTCCAGACCCTCGTTGGTTGCCATATTCATGTATGTTTGTCTTGGCAATAACTCAACCTTGAATGTTCCAAACTTTGCTAGAAGAGGAGAGTGACGGGAATGGGGTAGTCGATGCAGGAAAGGCAGGGTTTTCATTTATTAAGATAGGGTTCACTACAACAGAGGAACTACTCCGTGAGAGAGAAGCTATAGGTAAGTGGTAAGGTGCAAGGTCTTGTTGGCCCAATTTTCTGACCTAGGCCAACAAGGAAGTTTTGCCCACACAATCAGCTTAAAGCAGCGTCCGGTGTGTTTGGATTAGCAAAACTTCGCAGGTTATGGTCCTGCTACCAGCTGATTTTCCTCTTAAGGAGAAATTAAAATCAGCAAAATCTAACCTATCCTAATGTTATTTCTATTTAATTAAATCCTAAAACTATTTAAGTTGCCTAAATGAATCCTATAATTAATTTTAACTATCTAAACTGTCTCATGGTTGCTTTCTTAAGGAAAGACTCCAAGTTTTGAAGAGTTTTTTCTGAATATAAAGACTTGTCAAAAGTATGCTAAAATTATACTAATTGATTTAACAGCTGTTAAAAATATATTAAAATAAAACTTAATCTAAATTATTCTATCTATCCTATATATTCTATCTCAGCTGAGAGCAGCTCTAAATACTAGATTAATTATTAATTAATAATAGATAAACAGAAGGACAAAGTGCACAATTTAAATAGAAACATTTAAATTATACATAATAAGCCATACTGTTATATAATGACTGGTCAGAAAAACTGAAAACAAACAATTATTTTAGTTTTCTGAAATTAATTAATAATTAATGATCAATATAGCTATTTGAATCTAAAGATGATGTCTAATATAAGATCACTGTAAAAATACAAATGATATTTTTAGCAAACAGAAATATATATCATTATAGCTTAAGTTTATAGTAAAAATACTAATAAACACAATCATAACGATATATTTGTTCAAAATGCGATATTGGATTGACAAAGTGAAAATTGTAATTAAACACAAATATAACAAAGCATACTGTGTTAATATTAAGATAGAAGATAAGATGCTGAAATATATAATATATCCAAAACAATAATACTAGTAATGATATCAGTCTGTAGATGTCCAGTTGTATCTCACATCCAAAGATTCAACTTCAGGAATGAAACAACACCAGCAACAAAATATATTTCAGGTATGTTTTCTTCAAACACTCCATCCCTAGTTCATCAAAATTCCTACCTTATATAATACTATGATTCAGTTTTCCCCATTAATGTTACATGCAACATTATAGGGCTCCTATAACTATAAAGAGAATCGAATCTCTTTGATTAAACATCTGTTACTAAGAATAGAAAACGACTAGCCTGCATGTTTGCTGATTTCCAGGTACTTGGAAAATTCTTGGCCATTGCTGAAACTCCAGCTTTTAACAAACAACCACTTCTCCCAGCCAACGCATTAACAACATCTTGATACTCTGGAGAGGAGTGATGACAAACCCACCTGCGTTTAACAAACGAAGTATCTCATTAAAGCTGTTTATAATAAATACAACAGAATAAACTAAGATTTTAATGCATGCCTGTAAAATTTGCGATTTTACAGGCATGTATTACAAAAATATTTCATTACCTGTTTGACAGCAATACGATCCATGCACTTTGAAAAGGAAAATGAGAATAACCATCATATTTTACTTTGAAGAGCGATTACTCTTCGTGCTTCAGTTAATTTGGCCTTTAACCTAATAATCTTTATGTTTTGTTTTTCAATTCTTTCAAGTAGGTGTTGGTTCGTACCTAATATCGACCTCTTCGCTTTTTTATACTGATTCTTTTTAGCACTTATTTCTTTCCATCTGTTGATCCAATCCAGCAACTCCTCTCTAAATGTTCAATTTTCCTCTTCTAATAATGCCGTACTGGATAGACAATGCTTAAGTTTATGCTTCAACTCTGTAATCTTGTCCTGGTATGTATTATCTAGTACATGCTGTAGATTTTCTTCTTCATTGGCTACCTAAGGAAAATTAGGACCATCAATATGTTGACTACGTGACTGGGGACTGACCAATGATGGTTCGGGATCTGCAATGCATGTGTCTATACCAGGTTGAGTAACCTCGACCTTGCCCGATTTTGCATCATTAACCTTTACAAAAGTAGGATTTTTTACATAAATAGTATCAGGGATAGATGATGGAATGTCATCTTCAATATGGATGACTGTAGGCTGAGAAGCCTGTTGATTAGCCATAGGAACCGAAATTGAAGGTTTCATACTCCTAGTAACCCTCCTTGAAAACAACAGATTTTTTGAATCAAACCCTCCCTTATCACAACAAATCTCGGCAAGATGATCTAATTTACACATAGACTCCCTGCTATGTTCATAAGGATTATTTGATTCAGATAGATTTTTACACTCAACAACATTATCAGTTTTGCTTTTAGTTAATCTTTCTTCTGTTTCTGCAGGGGTGTTATGACCTTCACCAAATAAGGGCTGATTCAGGACTGTTTTAGAGCAACAAGGGACCATATTCCCGTCATCATCATTACTAATCCCATCGTTTATGGGTATACTGACTTCCCCGAACCCTTTTCCCTCTGATACAATTTCAGGAGCATTATCGACCTCAGGCTTAATAGCCTTTCGTTTCTTACGAATTTTTGGGGAGGGATTCGGCCAGTACTGCGTCGGCCCCAATGGACAGTCGGTTAAAAACCCATCCCATGACTTGCCATTTACAGACAATTGATGTTGCACTATAATTTTGATTAACCCGTGGTGGAAAAGACTTCTATCAGGGTTATTAAAACTTCTAACTGCCTGTGACATCTTCTTCAAACTTTGCCATAAGTAAAATGGCAAATTGAGCTTACAACCCTGTAATGCCAGCAAGAGTCTTAAATGGTAATAGTGTAAATGGGAGAAACGTCTGTCACAGGACACATACCTGACCATAATTTCGTAATAGGCTCTCCATTTGGGCTTCAAGAACTTGGCAGGGACACCTATCTTCAGCTTAGTATCATCTAGCAATGGCAGCAGCAGAGATAAACACCTCTTCTTATTAACTTTGCTACCCTTGAAACAGCGTTCTCCAACTTGCAGGAGTTGTGTCGCTTCTGCTATCTTGTCTTCGTTAATAATGACCTCAAAAACCCCTATCTGCACAACGCCGTCCTCTAGATTCATGGCAAACATTTTAGTTACTTCTGCATGATGGCCGTCGAAACTCTTAAAGAATTGCCCCCCACCCAATTTTATCGAAACGCAAGGCTACCTTCTCGTCTGCTTCTATGAGCTCAGAACCAAAGATTTCAAAACAGTTCAATGGAGCCATAGTTTCCTCCACGCTCTCCTGGCTTTGAACTGGAATAAACGGAAAGGTGAACAGGGAGGGAATAGGTACCCAAACGTATGACATGATGTGCAAACTTCACATGATTTGGATCTGACAAACATGAGATCTCTGGTCTTGGTCATTTTAGCTAAGCCTTAGCAATGATGAGTGCTGCAACTTATCGTTATATTATGATATATGCAGGTTTAACCACAACTTAGCCACGACTAGCAGTGATATTTAACCAAATCGGCGTACCAGAGATCTTGTGATTAACAGATCATAATTTCAAACATTGATTACAGATAGCGATCATAATGAATTAGTACATCGAAGTGAACTGGAATGACTATCAACATTTAATCCTGTTAATACGATGCATTCATATATTTATAGCTGTCGGTTTATCATGAGGTGCAAGCCACATTTCTATGCCAACTCAGTGATCCAAGTGACAAGCTTTATCATTTTGACATATGGCCCTTATACACTCTGTCACCTTAATAGTCTTCTCCAGTTTTAGCGTAAAAGGTCGTGGCACTCAATGTGATATAGTGACGAAATCACATATTCTAATGTTAGCATGACAACTAGCGAAATGGCTTGATTTAATATTTATGCTAAGTATATACATAACATTTTTCAAATCTATATTAAAAACTTTTCAAAACCTCGAATTTGATAGGATAAATGAAAACTATAATATATAAAAATCTCCCTATGATACTCACTTATTTACTAACTACATATATACAATGTTTACAAAGTCATAGTAAGGCAATATGTATGTAATATGAACATTAGGTTTTAATAAGAGGTTTAATTGAATGAGTTACCTTTAGTTCTAAAAGTTTAGAACTCATAATACCCTACCCATATCCAGCTCAGACTATGTTTCATTGATTTCCCTTTGGCATATTATCATATATAATCATATACATTTATCTTAATGATCGAATTGATTATATAGGATCTAATGAAACTGACTTATTAAACTGACAGCTGCTAACTGCCATGTTTTCACCAACTTCTAACATATTATTTTACTTTTTTCGAATTGAGAGCACCTTCAAAATCATAGATTCTGAAGGAACTCTATTATAATTTTTGAGTAAAATATAAAATAGAGCTGATCTCCCTTCATCATAATGGAATATGAAGGCGTTGTTGCTGGCTGCCAACAGGTCTCCAATAATTGTTGCATCCACTGTGACAACTTCGAGTGCAAGCAATGTGATAGTCTTGTGAGAACAACTATGTTAGAGAGTAGAGAGAAAAACATTGGATGCATTAACATTGCAAAATTGATTAAAAGGGAAAAAAACAAGGAAGAAATTAAACATACGTTACATTATGTACAATGTTGCATGTACATTGGGTAACTTTGATTATAGTTCCTTCTTTTAGTTGTCCATTTTCTACAAGATTACTATATATAATTGGAAGCAATAGCTCATGTTTGTGAAGCTCATCTGAGATAGAAATTGGAAACCGAATAGACGATGAGTCGAATGAGTTCACTTGGTTTAATGAGGAGACATGTACGAGGGGGCAAAGGTTGACAACCCCATGTAGCAAGAGTGAAGTAGAATCTTCAATTAGCATAGTCTCCATAACACGATGGTTCTTTTTTCCTGTGGAATGAAACAGGGCATGAACAAAAAAAAACCTATTTGTAATGTAATATATCCATGTGACCTAACTAAAATGCATAAAAAAAATACACATCAACATATGCCATGAGTTTGGTTATTGTTATTCATTATTTGTTATAAACATTAAATGTGGATTGTCGCAAACATAGAACCACGCCTTATGGTTTTTCGAGCTTATAGAAGATATTTTAAACGTCTTAAAATAGTTGGAAGAATAGCGAAGGCCTTATGGGCCAAGGTTTTAATCTATTTTCTCTGTGTTTTCTTGGGTGAAAGTCAGAAACCAGGAAGACAGCCAAAATCTGAGATGAAAGCGCACAACTGAAACCTCAGAAATAAAAAGTTTGGGAAAGTTTGTATTTGACGTTTCCAGCTTCCGCATTCTACACAATGGAAAGCGAAAGTCAGAAAGAAATTTATTTGAACTAAAACGTATCAAATTTTCGCATTTTGCATTCCGTACTTCGAAAAGTGGAAAGCAAAAGAAAAAAACTGCGAAGAAAAACATCAAAGTTTTGATTTCTGCATTCCGCATTGTGGAAAGCGGAATTCAGAAAAATGAGAAAAAAAAATGAAAAATACTTTTCTGGCTTCCGCATTCCGCACGACGGAAATCGGAAGTCAGAAAGCACGAAAAGTTAATTGCAAACTTTTAACTTCCGCTTTCTGCATAGAAGATATTTTAAACGTCATAAAACAGTTGGAAGAATAGCGCATGCCTTCTGGGCCAATGTTTTAATCTATTTTCTCTGTGTTTTCTTGGGTGAAAGTCGGAAACCGGAAAGACAGCCAAAAGATGATATGAAAATGCGCAACTGAAACTTCGGAAATAGAAAGTTTGGGAAAATTTGGATTAAGCGTTTCCAACTTCCGCATTCCGCACAGCGGAAAGAAATTTATTTGAACTAAAGTATCAAAGTTTTGCAATTTGCATCCCGTACTTTGGAAAGTGGAAAGTGGAAGAAAAAAAAATTACGAAGAAAAACATCAAATTTCCAATTTTCATATTCCACACTGCGGAAAGCTGAAGTCATAAAAATGAGAAAAAAAAGCAACAAAGCCTTTTTCAGCTTCTGCATTCCGCACGACGGAAAGAGGAAGTCGAAAAGCACGAAAAGTTAATTGCGAACTTGCAACTTTCGATTTCTGCATTCGGCACAGGGGAAAGCGAAAGTCAAGAAATTTTTATTCACAAAAAATGAAAATTCTGGAATCCGCATAGGCAGAAGGCGGGAGTCGGGAATAGATTTCCCCGATGAATTGAAAAAAATGGATCCCCACATTTCGCACTGCATAAAGCGGAAGGTAGAAGCACCCAAAGCGAAAGTTTTAAAAATAAAAGGTGCTTCCGAAATCAACAAAATCCCAAAAAAAACAAGGCCAACGAGGAAATTTTATTAAGTGAAAACATCATACTCACAGCTTGATAGTTCCCATTAAGGAAAATATGGTTTGGGAAACCAGTTACAATTTTTAATGGGGGCTCCCATTTTGATAACTCAAAATGGGATCTATTGCAGGGAGCGACAGGGAGGAAGTGCGGAAATTGAGAGTGGGTTTACTAGTCTGTTTCTTAAGAAAACTACAGGTGACACACTTTCCTTTACAACTTCAACATTCATTTAAAGACTAACCATATTATACATAGACCTCACTTAGCTGGAACGATGAGAGGGTTAAAATATAACCAAATACAAGACTCATCGATTCAAAACATAACATGAGTATTACACCATTATGAAGCCACATAACCAATACAAATCACAGTCCTTCTGCAATAGAGCAAGAGTCACAGTCAATTAAAACAAAGCAAGGGTGTTTCACCATCTCATAAGCAACACTTTCATTTAGCCTAAAAACTGATACCTATCATTTTATTGACATTTAAAATATATCTTTAGACATATACATATCTACCATGAGTTAAATAGAGGTTATGAAGCCACATAACCAATACAAGTCACAGTCCTTCTGCAACAAAGCAAGAGTCACAGTCAATTAAAACAGAGCAAGGGTGTTTCACCATCTCATAAGCAACACTTTCATTTAGCCAAAAAACTGATACCTATCATTTTAGTGACATTCAAAACACCTCTTTAGACATTTACAAATATACCATGAGTTAAATAGATGCTATGAAGCCACATAACCAATACAAGTCACAGTCATTCTGCAACAATGGAGGAGTCATAGTCAATTGAAATAGAGCAAGGGTGTTTCACCATCTCATAAGCAACACTTTCATTTAGCCTAAAAATTGATACCTATCACAAGTAACAGTCCTTCTGCAACAGAGCAGGAGTCACAGTTAATTAAAACCGATCAAGGGTGTTTCACGATCTCATAAGCAACACTTTCATTTAGCCTAAAAAATGATACCTATCATTTTATTGACATTTAAAACACCTCTTTAGACGTATACATATATACCATGAATTAAATAGAGGTTGTGAAGCCACATAACCAATACAAGTCACAGTCCTTCTGCAACAGAGTAGGAGTCACAGTCAATTAAAACAGAGCAAGGGTGTTTCACCATCTCATAAGCAACACTTTCATTTATCCTAAAAAATGATACCTGTCATTTTATTGTAATGTTCCTAAAAGTGACATGCATGCAAACCCTAAAAGCTATATAAGAAGGTTAGTTGAACCAAAAGGGTATCATTATTATTATTCCTCTTTTTGGAGACAAGTTTGGAGAGCTCTGAGAGCTATTTAGGGTTGAGGGTGAATTCCTTAGCCAACAATTGGGTTTGGTGGAGAAATCTATCCACCCTAGTCAATTCAAGAGGATGGATCATTCAGATCTATCACCGTGCTTCAATATGAATGTACATTCATCAATATTTGCGGAGATTTCAACAACAATCGGTGAAGACTTAAACAATGAACTGTTTGGGCTAGTTTCTAGATCTATACTTCATTACTTACAGTGGTTTCCCTTGTCATCTCTAGGAAGGGCGTGTTAGTGTGGGAGCCTTCTTGCCATACTCAAGGAGGGTGCACTTGTGACTCCTATAGTCAATTCAGTGGAGGAGAAACGTGAGTATCCAAGCTAGGAAGAGAGGACACATTGGTTGCTTTCACAGTCTGAGGAAAGGCGCTCCAACAATAACATATTTTTCCAAGGGTAAGATTCAAGACCCAAACATAATGCAATAATAAAGCTTGTATTTTGGAACATGTTTACATAGAGAAGGGCACCTCAGTCAACAAGAGAAAAAGGAACATTCCTGTAGCAAGTTATGCATTTGACACCAATTTCATCAATCATTATTCATGTAGCAGCGTGTTTAGTCTGAAGGGATATTACAGTGATACATACATAATCCCTCTTATTGTTGGTTCGTTTACCTTTCAGGAGGAGTCATTGTCCTTGGGGGAAGCAAACAACTATTATGGCAACACCTATCTTCTCAACTATGGGTGTATCTTCTTAATATTTTGTCCATTTTTCTCAGGCATGTACACAGTCTATTTTTATTAATAATCAGATCTAATCTTGTGTTTTGAAGTCTGATTTTTAGTGTTGATTATTATATGTCATGAAATAATATTGTTTATGGTGAGAACTAGACAATTTGTCCATGAGATAAGCAAATGGGTAACATGTAAAAATCATATTACAGTCTTGAAAAATCACACAGTCAGCTACAACCAACTCTCTCTCAAATGTTTGACGAAATACATAAACCAAATAGTGCTTCATAAGTCTAGTTTGTGTTACAATCGCTTGCAACAGTTTGTGTACAAGTGTTTCTAAGTAAGGGCACCAACTGTTTGACAAAAATCCCAAGCCAAACTGCCTCAACATAAGTTACAATAGTGTGAATGTAAAGTGGAATAAATACACTGGGTGTATTTTGGATGGGTAATTAATGGCCATAAAAGGTCCCATGAAACTTACTTCACGTGATTAAATTGTGAAAAATTTAGCTCGTATTGACGTGGGACATTACAGTGGTATCGTAGCATGTTCTTGGCCAGCTGTGGGGAAATTGGCATGAACATTGTGTTATAAGCAATTTCACACATTAGTTGTGGAGAGTTCGTTTCATTTTTGTGGAAGTGTATATATTGCCAAGAAACAAAGCATCTTGAAGTCTACTAGAACTTCCAGGATAGTTCCTTATTGTGATCGCAAAGCTCCATTACATATCCGTCCTCAAAACTGTTCAAGTCATATTGGGAAGGGATCTTACAAGGGTTGCATCTATGGCAAGAACTATAGATGGCAAGTTGTTACCCACCTTCCTTGCTGCCTCACCAATAGAGGAAAAAGCGTCTACTTGGGAGGAGTTAATGAGGAACCTTGCTAAGACACAACAGAGCTTAGAGTATAATTTGCAACGGTTTGAAGATTCATTACTATGAAGCAAGAAGGGAAGACTTGTTATGTTTACCAAAAAGGCATCCAAAAGTCTTTATGTTGATTGTGGTTTAGAGTGTAATAAATCAACAATCATAGCCCAACCTACAATTGATCGTGAAGAAAACAAAGATCCATTATCATGTTGGAGTCCTAAAGAAGATGAGATCATGTTCAGACACTCTCTCTTGTCATATGACAGTTTGGACCATGAAGAATTAGAGATTTCACCCTTGAGTCTTATGGATGAGCACAAGGTAGAAGAGAAGGCAGAAGAGGAACCTCAGTTAGATTCACAGGAACGAGTGGAGAGGCATGACACAGAGAGGATTGATTCTATACATGTCAAGCAATATGGAGGTTACGAGCCACATCTTATGGAGGGGCCATTAATGGTTCAGGTTGTAGATGCAAATGCGTTGATGGGAGACATATTCCGGGGACTAGCCGATAGTGACATGGATGCATCCCTTATTTTCCGAAATGGGTATAGTATAGATGTGTGGGATCCTGATTCAGATGACACCAGTTGAGTGAGTGCCCAAGAGGATATCGCAACCTATACATGATGCAGGATAGTTGTGACCCATGAGGGCATGAGTGGCACTCATGGTTTGAGGGGAGAGCTTTCAACAATGATTCTACATGAGCACTCAAAATTGCAGGTGACTGAGGAGAGACGTAACACAAAGGATTTGGATCAAGTATTGGATCATGAGTTGCCTTTGTGGGATAATGGTTTAACCATGGAGGAGATAGTTGACCACATTCCTTGTGGACAAGCCAACAAGGAAGTGTATCCATACAGAGTTTGGGTAGACACATATATGACAGAGATGGAGACACCCAGGTTTATAGGCTCAGTTGACATCAGTGGAGTTGCTATGGAAGAGAGGGCCAACCTCCACTTCCAGGAGTTTTTCCGAGGGATGCTTAGCTTTGGAGGAGCGACAGAGCAGTTTTTGAGGAGTTTGTGCAACTTATGATTGCTTGGCTCATTAAGGGCATTCAGATGGATTTTGGTATCAGTCAAAGGGTTGTTTGGGATCCCAGTATCAAGGGGTCAATTCATGATTGGGTGGCAAGGAGGCATGAGGTGATCTAGTGGTTCATATGGGATCCTGGTATTGGTGTCCAGATGCATTTTTTAGTTGATAGTTGTTGATTGCTTGAGGACAAGCAATCTTTGGTGAGGGAGGACTGTAATGTTCCTAAAAGTGACATGCATGCAAACCCTAAAAGGGACATGCATGCAAACCCTAAAGGTGACATGCAAACCAAAAAGCTATATAAGAAGGTTAGTTGAACCAAAAGGGTATCATTGTTATTATTCATCTTTTTGGAGACAGTTTTGGAGAGATTTGAGAGCTATTTAGGGTTGAGGGTGAATTCCTTAGCCAACAATTGGGTTCGATGGTGAAATATATCCACCCTAGTCAATTCAAGAGGATAGATCATTCATATCTATCACCGTGCTTCAATACGACTATACATTCATCAATATTTGCAGATATTTCAACAACAATCGGTGAAGACTTCAACAGTGAACTGTTTGGGCTAGTTTCCATATCTATACTTCATTACTTACAGTGGTTTCCATTGTCATCTCTAGGAAGGGCGTGTTAGTGGGGGAGCTGTCATGCCATACTTAGGGAGGGCGCACTTGTGACTACTATAGTCAATTTAGTGGAGGAGAAACGTGAGTATCCAAGCTAGGAAGAGAGGATGCATTGGTTGCTTGCACAGTCCGAGGAAAGACGCTCCAATAGTAACATATTTTGCTAAGGGTAAGATTCAAGACCCAAACATAATGCAATAATAAAGCTTGTATTTTGGAACGTGTTTACATAGAGAAGGGCGCCTCAGTCAAGAAGAGAAGAAGGAACATTCTTGTAGCAGCTTATGCATTTGACACTAATTTCATCAATCATTATTCCTGTAGCAGCATGTTCAGTCTGAAGGGATATTACAATGATACATACATAAGCCCTCTTGTTGTTGGTTCGTTTACCTTTCAGGAGGAGTCATTGTCCTTGGGGGAAGCAAACAACTATTATGACAACACCTATCTTCTCAACTATGGGTGTATCTTCTTAATATTCCGTCCATTTTTTTCAGGCATGTACACAGTCTATTTTTATTAATAATCAGATCTAATCTTGTGTTTTGAAGTCTGATTTTTAGTGCTGATTATAATATGTCATGAAATAATATTGTTTATGGTGAGAATTAGACAATTTGTCCATAAGATAAGCAAATGGGTAACATGTAAAAATCAGATTACAGTCTTGAAAAATCACACAGTCAACTAGAACCAACTCTCTCTCAAATGTTTGACAAAATACATAAACCAAACAATGCTTCATAAGTATAGTTTGTGTTACAATCGCCTACAACAGTTTGTGTACAAGTGTTTCTAAGTAAGGGTACCGACTGTTTGACAAAAATCCAAAGCCAAACTGCCTCATCATAAGTTACAACAGTGTGAATGTAAAGTGGAATAAATCCAGTGGGTGTATTTTGGATGGGTAATTGATGGCCATAAAAGGTCCCATGAAACTTACTTCACATGATTAAATTGTGAAAACTTTAGCTCGTATTGGCATGGGACATTACATTTGTTGAAATTTAAAACACATCTTTACATATACATATATACAATGAGTTAAATAGATTTGCGGAAATTTAAAGACAGTAATAAAAACTGTTTGTAAGGTCAAATACAAAGCACAATTTTTTCTACCACAATGAATTTTCAAAACATTTAAGTAGACTGAAGGAATACCTGCAAATTTCAGAAGGTGCAAAAACCTCTGTTGGAAACTCTAGTGTAAACGAAGCACAACAAAATCAATATAAGCAAAGCAAAGGCAAACAGTAAGAAATAGTGGTTACCTGAAGCCTTGTATATATGTGCAAAGCAAAGGCGATGCAAAAGCAAATGTGGTAAATCAAGTATTGTAACAAGATCTTGGAGATCGTCATAAGGTGAGCAAAAAATAAGATATAGGCCCATGTCTGAATCAAATGACAAGCTTTCTTGCATTAATGGAGCAACAATGCATTGATGAAGCATTAATGTGGATGAAGGGACATGGGCAAAGTGTATTTCATCGACTGAAGCAGTAGTGAAATGAAACCACGACCAAATTGACCCCACAAACTGTGAACCTAAAGCCACAAAAGCCCTCGACAAAATCTTAGCCTAAACCCACAAAAACTGCTGGACTGAAACTTTCGCAAAATCCCGGGCCCAATTGAAAGAAATGAACTACAGTGAAGGACAGTGAAACCCTATACAAAAAAATATGCTAGGACCGGTCGTTTAGGGCAATAGATAGAAGTGTAGTGAAAACACGCAAGCCACCTGTAAGAAAAACACCCTAAACACCAAGTGGGAAGAAGGATCCGCAATTGGCAATATGATACAAAAAATATGTCTATCAGTCCATCAATCCATTCACGCACAACATCGGGCGTAACATAGAGGTCACCTACGGTCTGTGGGACAGAAGTTCCGGGATTGAGATTGCAGAATCGAGGACTCAACTGAAGTGTAGTAAAAAAAGACCAAAATTGATCAACATACATGCATGAAAAAAATGTCAGAACATAGCTCCATCAATCAATCCATTCGTGCGTAGCAGCAACTGTAACACAACATACAGCTGTCAAACTCATATTCGCTCAACACGCGAGCCACTTGTCGCATCGCCATTAGACAGGGAGACGAGGAATCTTTTGAGACACGTCTCCATTGTGAAACGCCTTCGACATAAATATAATTATAGTTTAATATTTTTTAGATTAACTTGAAATACCTTTTCATTTTAAAAAATAGAATAAGTTTTGAATTATGTATTATTATTTGTAAAAGAAAATAAGTTACTTTATTAATATTTATAATTATGATTTAATTGATTTTTATTTATAATTTAAGTTTAAAATTTAAATGTCAACTTTTTTATTATGAAAAATGGTATAATTAAATTTGATATTTTAAAAATGGTTCATATATTAATAGTTTTTTAAAAAATAAATATTTTCTTAGAAGTTTATAATTTTATAATTATTTTAGATTCTAAGATATAGATATTTAATTTGTAATTTCACAATTTCTAATATTAATAACTAATTTCTAAATTCTAATATTAATATTAGAAATTGTGAAATTGCATATTAATATTAAAAATTGTGAAATTGCATATTAATATTAATAACTAATATTAATGAATTTCTAATTTCTAATATTAATATTAGAAATTGTGAAATTGCATATTAATATTAATAACTAATTTTTAATATTAATAATATTTGATATATTTTTGTATGGATATAAAACATTTTATATTAATATAATAATTTTCACAAAGTTTATTTATATTTTATTTTATTTTTAAATAAATTTTGAATAATTTATTTGTTTTTATTTTTATTTTGAATTAAAAAGCAGAGTAGCGACTCTAGGTTGTAGGTCTTGTTTATGTATGGTTCATTTAATTCTATTTAATCATTTTTTTATAACCGCAAATTACAGTGAGGCCTTTAACGTGTTCCGGCGCTCGTATACAAACTCTAAAACCCCTAAACCCTGACTCAGCATCAAAACCAGAAGGGTGGTTTCTCATTCAGAGAAGTATACGTGGGACATCAATGGCATCTCGTTACGGTACATTGTCAAGGTCAGCTAGAAATCTATTGATGTCAAATAGAAGATCAACAGGAGCTTCATCATCAACTACCAGACCTGCTTCGGCATCTAACAGGAGTAGGAATACTTTGGGAAATGACAGTTCAAGCTTTCGACAGCGTTGCGTAAAGTCATTGATTCCACTACACAGTGCTGTTGCAGCTGCCAAGCTTGTTTCTCATCTCAGCTTCAATTCTCGGACTGGAAGTGCTCTACCTCTTGGTATCCTCTCTGCTTTTACTTCAAGTTATTTACATTTTTCTGCAAACCTCTACCCGAAACAATGCACACAGGGCCTGTGTATATGCTAGGATGAGAAATATGTCGATGTTTTTGAAATATTACTCTTCTTTGTGAGAAAAAAACGCGTTTCTCGACAAAAACGCTGGATTTCAATAGGTGTATGCCCAACTCACTGTGTTCTAGCTCAACCCTAAATAAACAGAAACGTAATTATAGGATGGGATCCCATGAATATAAATATCACTGCAAGCTAAAGGCTTCAGTTAAGACTTGCAACGACCTGCAATACATTGTGTATCAATTGATTTATCCTTGCCTTGCCATCGAAGTTTTGGCGACGGTTTTGATGTTGGCATTGCCTTAAACCACATACATCTTTTTAAAGCTTGGTTCACTGTCTGGCAGGTTAGTCGTTAGGTTAGTCGTCTCGCTCACTATATTCACAGTAATAATTTTAGGGGCCATTTGATAAGGTGAGGCCGGAATCCAATTTCTGGGAGCCTAATTCTGAAGGACCAAGAGAATTGGATTCAAGAGAATTGAACCTTGGACCTTGTCACAGTCTTGCACACACGGAAACTCCAACCAACTAAGCTACCCATCAGGGCTACTTAAACAACATATAAAATAACCAGCTTACTAATCAAAATGACATCTAGCAAATGACATGTACCAAGCACTTTTTCACCCTATCAAGCTACATTCATGTCGGTTACAACCAGGGCTAAAGATATCCAATAGGTCTAAGATATTCCACGAGCTTAATACATTTGATCAACCCCGTATAAATTTGTTGGACGATCCCTTGATTCAGAATTGTTGATAACTACAGCCTCATAATTGTTGAGTGATCCCTTGATCGCAATAGCTTCCTCTTCTTGGCATTAGACACTCAGGTCATGGCCTATTCAGCACGTCTTGGAAGGCAGTATAGACCTATCAGAGTGATTATCAAGATATTTATCTGTTCTACAACTCAAGAACACGCAGCGTCAGATCAAGTATAAGCACATGTGGCAAGAACGGTTCCATAATCGCAAAGTCCCATTGGAAGAAGGAAGTACCACTTGGTTAGTGATCACAATTTCACATCTGTTCTCAGCTTGCTTTCATTGCCATTAGCCTCGTCTTTTTGCCTTTGGCCCTAGTCGCAGGTGATTTGGCTACAAGGACATCAATGTCATGGCAAATAAGCCCGCGAATCATTGAGCTCTGTCTTGTGGTGCAAAACTAGATGGTCTCGTGTGTTTTGTGGATTGGCATGCTAAAAGGTGGAATCATATCTCTTTTTGTTATATTTGCAAAAGAGTTTTATTGACTTTGTTTATACCTTATGCATGTTGAGATAGTTTTTCCATGAACTCTCCTTCCAAAGCCAAATACTAATCCTTTTCAAAGATGTATAATTTTCATGGAAATTTTCTTATTTTATTGGGTACGACACTTTTTGAAATAGGGTACTTCGGTACGTCGGGGGTACTATATATATATATATACTATATTATATAATATATATAATTATTAATAATATATATATAATATATATTAAAAATAAAACTGAAACATGTCACAGTCACATGACTGACATGATACATCATGATCCAATGATCCATACATGCACATTGCATATTCACTTTCAGATTTCGTCATTGATTCATTGAACAATGAAAATTCGAAACATTCAAACATAAATTAAAATAAGTTATAATATATTAATGTCAAATGTATGTCCATGACTCCTTGAATCCATTCAACATTGTCAAACTACATTCAAAATTTGCCTAATGGCATTTTCAAACATGAAATAGAAAGATCAAAACAGTGAAACTGAACAATGAACAAAATAGTAAATTTGGCTTCCTCAAGCCATGTCATCAACAACTATATGACTAGTCTACAATAATTTTGTAGTATGATTAGGAGGTAAAACAATATCACATGGCCATTTTACAACCAACAATTAGCAGCTTAGATATTATTAAGCCATAAATGGTAATAATGATATATGACATGCTAGCTTTGAAAAAGATAGGAAAAGTTTTTCCAATTGCATATGAAGTTAAGGTATAAACAATTGCACTAAAAGAATGCTACGTCAGTCCTCTCTATGTTGAAACATTTGTAGCTACTTCATTTCTAAAAGAATTTTCAAAAAACTTAAAATAGCTATCATATTTTGTTATTCAAAGTAATTTAATATGCTCTATGGCAAAACTTCTGATTTATTGTAAAATTCCATCTCTAAAAATCTAAAGGAACATAGTCATTTTCACAATAGAAAATGTACTATTAATCACTAGAAGCATTCAGTCAATTTGTATATACAGGACTTACGTCAATATTTTTAATGCCCGCTGTTAGTTTTATATACCGGCCGTACCATAGCCGTACCCAAAATCGAGGTATGCCGTACCATTTTCACCAAACGTACCCAAAAAAAATTATGAAGTACCCGGTACGGCAACACTGTTCATGGTACGTGAGGGTACGTCTAGGTACGTACCATTGCTGTACCCAAGTACCCGGTATGTGTACCCGGTACCGGTACGTGTACCCGACCCCTGTGTACGGGTACCCATGCAACACAGCAAAATCCCATTACCACTTGGACTGGGCTTGTAGAAGCACTCAGTCTCGCTTTCTACCCTTCCAATTATAAACAAGACATGCAGGTCAAGTGGTTTCGGAACAACAAGGTCTTAACTGGGGATGTTCTTCAAAAGAGGAGTACTAGTGCATCATGGTGGTGTAGTTTATGTATGGAAAGTGATGAAACAAATTACTACTTAATTATGTCATGTGAATATGATATGCTGGTATGGAAGGAGCTGGGCGGTCTCATGGGCTTAAGGGATGCTTGGACAGGAGATTCTATAAAAGAGGGGCTCAAGAATTGAAGTATGTAGGCCTCATCATTGATCATTGCTGGGGGCATATGGATAGCCAGAAACGCCAAATTTGTTGATAACAAAGACATATTACTTTTTCATTGTGCTATCCGAAGTTGGAATATTTTATGCTATTACAAACAACTGAAAGCCCCAAAGTCACAACTAATAGTGACTGAAGAGATCATTGATATATCACAACCTTGGGCATATGTTGATGGTGCCTCACAAGGTGATCCTCCATTAGGAGTTGCTCGAGGCATCATCTTCATCTCTGAAAATCATACTCTCAAATTTAAAGTAGGAGTCGAACTGGGCACAAATAGCTTAGCTGAGTTGTTAGCTTTGAAAGTAACTCTACACTTGCAGCTGAATATGGTTTGACAAATCAACGATTCATGGGTGATTCACTATTTGTCATAAAATAATTAAAAAAGAGTTTACCTCGAGAAATTTTACTACAACCTATTTTTGAGGAAATTTGGGTATCTTGGAGGGCTTTACTCAGGTCACATTCTTGCATATTTACAGAGAAAGAAATCAAGTGGCCAATTCCTGGTCTAAGGAAGGCATTCGACTATATCGAGGGAGTGGATTGTGAAGGAAGATTTGAATGGCATGTGCACAGAATTTACTTAACAGTTTCCTATGAAGTTCATAAAATTTAGTAGACTTGGAATTTGCAAACTTTTTGTTTTTATGTGCATAAGAGGATTGTGATGCATAAATTCTATGAAGGAACAAAGGCCTTTTGTCAGATAGTTGGAACAATCATTTTGCTTTTTTTGGTGTTGCAGAAGAGATATATACAAGACATGAGTATTGGTGCAAGTTGTTAAGGACACATATATGCCTCTTTTTTTCCCTTTAAAAGGCTTTTAGGATTCTGTTCAAGTATATGACTTATGTAATTTTAATCTTTTCTAAATAAAATTATGAATTTTTTCCCATGGAAAAAAATATACTATGCATTTATATAAGTATATTGTAAATTATATAGATTATGTAATGTCCCCATTTTTTTGTTCTCTTGCTATGCAAGTGGAGATGGATTTTGGAGTTGTGTCAGCCTGATCAGAGGGGAAATGAATTAATTATTCAATGTCAGTTGAAAATCAACATTAAAAAGTGTCATTGAGCAATTAAATTAAAAAAAGGGTTATAAAGTGACCTTGGAGAAAAATTACACGAATACTTCATAAAGTCTTCATATTATTTAATGAGAGCGGAAAAGTCACTTTTATTATTTAAAAGTGGAAAATGGTAAAAATGGCAGAAAAAGGTGAAAATGGGAATAAAATGGCAAATTGACCTCATTCTCATTCATTCAAGAATTATTTTCGAAAAAGTAATTTTGGAGAGCTTTTGTGGCTTCTTTCTCTTGAGATGAAAACCCTAAGGGAGAAAAATTGTTTCAGTGGTGAGACAAATCCACCCTAGCTATCTAGAGGAGAAATCACCCAAGTTTCTCAATTGCATTCAGTGTAGGAGTTTCCAGTTTTAGACAAATCGTTGGGAAAGATTTGAGAATGTTTGGAGGGTGCGAAAAACTAGAGGGAAGTGTTATCTTTTGTGAGGGCCAAGTTTTTCCTTGTGGAAGATTGAGCCACTAGTTTGGGTTGAGTTCTTCATTGTGGGGCCGTGGCTTGAATTCTGGAGCTGAGTTCTTTTAAGCTACGCTGTTCGAAGCGGGGAGCGAGAGCAAAAAACGAAATTTTCAAAAGATTTCGATTTGGGAGCGTTTTTTATATAATATATATTTTTATATATTTTGATGCATATATATTAAAAAAACATATATTATACCAAATTAGCTATAGAAAACATAGATATAACCATTAATACACGTCACATATAACATCAATCATCTAGGAGCTATGACTTGTAGCACTGTCATCAAATGATCAATCATCAACAACATCAATCTTCAAATTTCAACATATAATATTTGCCATCAACAAACTCTAACAGTCTAACAGATAACATCAACCATGAAATGAAACAAAGCACTATAATATCATATTCAATACCAAAGATTTGTAAGATCATAAGATGATAAGAATCAAGATGCAGTCAACAATTTAAAGTTCAAACTTCAAACTTCAAAGTAGGCCATAATGTTTACAAAATAGGCCATAATAAACATGAAATACAAAGTATTATGATACTATCTACTAATCTACCAAGTTTTTCTTTTGCCACGAGAAACTTCCATTTTTTTTTATCGTGTTCTAGGTGGAATAGGAGCTGCTGGAAGTGATCGTGGGTGGAACACGAGAAGAAGATGAATGGCCCCCATGGATTGTCAGACGTTGTGAAGCTAAAGGCAAAACTCCTGCATCTGTAAACCTGCTGGTGGTTGGGGGTGGCATCTCTGATTTATGAATCAGATGAGGATCACCCTCATGATCACCCAATAGCTCATCCTCCAAGCGTTCTAATGCAATGGCTCCATCCTCCACATTAGCCTCCTCTGGATTGTTGTCCCAAGTCAAAAAAGTTCTATCATTCTTGGCCGCTTCACAATAATGGGACAACAGTCTCAAGTTGTAGTGCACACTAACCAAACTTTTGGCTCGTTCTGTATTCAAACTATTTCTCTTGACGTTGTGGATGAAGCTGTAGGTGCTCCAACACCTATTTGCAGAAGAACTATTGACAACCTGTGAAAGCACCCTCACCGCCAATTTATGCAAATATGTGGGACCATTGCCATACATGTTCCACCAACGGATAGGATCCAACCTCTCTCGATCTTTGGTTGCATGCAAGGTACCAAAGACTCCATGTTCACTGATGTATTGGCTCAATTCACTTTGTACTTGAGCACAAACTTGGGAGCGGGAGCGGGAAGCGAAATTTTCAGAAGCTTCCGGTTTGGAAGCGTTTTTTATATAATATATATATTTTAATATATATTTTATGCATATATGCCAACAAATGCTTGTAGAATGTTGAATTTAGTCATGGAAAGCATAAAAACATGAAATAAACCATAACATGATAAATCATAATACCATATAACATCATTCATCAACCATCAATGATTCAATCAATTATCATATACTAGTGAATTCGTCAAACATAGGTCCATTATCCATAACATCAAGTTATCAACTTTACAGCTTCATAGTTCAACTTCAAACTTCAAACTTGAATTGCCATGTAATGTTCACAAAATATATCATAATAAATATAAAAGAGTCAATGACTCAAGTTCCACTAGCATTTTCAAAATTCATATTGCAGGGTTTCATTGCTTATGAGTTTCAAAATGTCATCATTTTTTGAGGCTAGCTTTTATTTAATTTTCTTATTTACGTATCTTTGCTTTGATTATATCATTATCATTATCATTATCTGTAATGAGTTTTCATTGGCATCGTTAAAATTCATGTCCTGGGGTTCAGTTTTGTTAAAATATTGTAACTTCGAAGAATATTCTATATGTATCCTTTTGTGGTCCCCGATGGTCCTACCGGGAGAACCACTTGTATTACATTGTACCCCGATGCTCC
>LPNX010654689.1:704706-762649 GCA_001517045.1 Pseudotsuga menziesii
TGATTATAGCACTATTATTATCTGGTCCTAGTTTCTGCAACTATTCTCAGAATATATGCTTTATGATTCAATCACAGCAAAAATTTTCTTCGGTAGGTGTAATTCCATGCCCTTCTTGACAACATTCTAGTGCCTGAATGGAAGAAAATAAAAAAAAAACTTGGTCACAATATAAGATTTTCACGGTCCACTATTCTGTTAAGATGATATTCCTTAGCCTATGGATCACTTCACACCACCAGTTAAAATAAAGAAAATTTGATCAGAACCCATAGTTCAAAGAATTCAGCTCTGTTATTAGTTCCAAGCCTAGCACCATATTTGAGAGTGAAAGAATGATGATTATTTATTAAAAATACAGCCCCAGTGCCACATATACCTAGAGTTCCTTGATTTGCACCATCTAAGAAACCCTGGGCTTTATCCCCCAAAGCCCTCCTCCTACCCTCCAAAAACCAAATCACGTCCCTTTCCTCTCTTCCGCGGGCTGTGGGCGTCGTTTAATGGGGGAAGTGTTGTAGGAAGCGACAGGAAGCATTGTAGGAAGCGTTGAGAGTGAAGCCGGAAGCGCGGGAGGAAGTGATGGAAGCGTCGACGAAGCGCGAAGGAAGTGTGCGCTTTCGAACAGAGTAGGAAGCAAAATTTTGAAGGAGGAATCACGCTTCCGAAATCACTTCGGATCGAGAGCTATCCAGGAAGCATGCTTCCGGTTAGCTTCCGCAGCGCTTCCTTCCGAAGCGAGCTTCCGGAGCGGGGGCAAGGGGGGGGGGCGCTTCCCCGTAACCTTGCTTGAGCACACTCCTCCTCATCAGGTACCAACTTGTTTAATGCAAGCATATACCCATTTTGCACCTCTGGATATGTGTGTGGTCTTTTCCTAACTCCACTGCCAGGTGCAGGTTGGCCCAACCAAGATGGAGAATAATGTTTTGGGGTAAGGACATCTGCAAGGGCATGGAGTGGAACATTCAAATTATCCCACCTTTTGACCACATGTTTATGAATTTGGTCATACAAGATTGCATCTCTTTGCTTAACAATGTCTTTGATATGACCAAGCATGCTATCCATTTGCTCATATACCTCCCCAATCACCGATTGATCTGTATCTGCAAAACGAATCATATTATAAATGGGCTTGGTGAACTGTATAACATATTTAACTTGTGTCCAGAAATGACCATCAAGAACGGTGTCCTCCACCTCCTGAAAGTCATGTCTATCATATGCGCTTACAGCTCTGTCTTTCAATCCCTACCATGAATCACTTGAGACCATACTAGCCAATGACTCTCTTACCTTCAAAAGCCTCCTAAAGGTGAGGTAGTAGCTACCAAATCTAGTCTTCGCAATCTTCAATAGCTCCAACCTAGAGTGATTGCGAAAAATGTGGTGGCCCATGCTATGATTGGTGATAAATTTTATCATTTTATTACCTCTCTTGTACAAGGCACCAATCCATCGGAAACTAGGGTCCTTCATCTTAACAATATCATGCATCAAAAGGTTCAATGTGTGAACCAAACACCTTGACCAAAATATGTTGGGATACTTATCCTCAATGATTGCTCCTGTTGCCTTGCAATTAGCAGCATTATTTGTGATGACTTGAATGACATTGTATGTCCCAATCGTTTGAATGGTGTCAAGTAAAGGTTGTGCAATATTGATACCAGTCTTGTAGCGATCTGAGTAGTCATGAGTTGAAAGGAAGACCGCACCACTAGCAGACACACCAAGAATATTTATCAATGGTTTGCCTTTAACATTTGTCCACCCATCATATACAATGGATACCCCATATAACAACCAATCATTTGTAAACTTTCCAAGAGCACTATTGATTTTGGCTCTTTCCCTGTCAAGTCCCACGGTTCTAGCTTTATCATACCTAGGGCTCCCATATCCTTTAGGGGCACCATTGATGGCTTGTAACATTTCATGCCAATAGGGTGAGCGAAGAACAGTGAATGACACACCACATGCATAGAGAAACCTGTAAACTTTTCAATCCACATCATCTCTGCAACCAAGGTCAAGGAAATCTGATAATGTTTTTCGCATAGGCGAGAATCCACTAGCATGGGTGGATGATGATCCAGATCCACCACTAAACATTCTCTGTGGGGATTCAGATTCAACCCTTGATCTTTTGAAATTGTTTTGAGCAGCCTCTTCTTCCATCCTGTATTTGTTTCTTTCCTTACATGACACTTTGTCACATGTTTTGACTCCAGTAGCCTTACCTTGATGACATGGCATAATCCCACACAAATGCTTTCTCACACGGGTATATGAACTTGTGTAAGTTTGATTACAATGGAGGCATGTAAACTTTGTGGTTCCACTCCCTCTCCCTCCCCCAAGCCTTGTCACATACTTCCACAAAGGTGTTGTGTCTTTTTTTGGCCCCTCATCACTCTCAATTATTGAATTTTTAGCATTAACAGAAATACTTAAAAATTTGCAGATTAACTTAAACAAATAACATGTGCAGTAAAATAACATTCATCACATCAGCGCAATGGACATAAGAGTTTTTCACTGGGGAAACCTTCAAAGGACAAAACCCCCAAAAAGAATTAGTAGCTCATCTCGTAAATGAGACGACTTAGGAAATTCTTCAAAAAGTTCCTCAAACCACAATCTCGGTTAAACCACAATTTACAGTAAGATTTTCTCAGTGAAAATCAGAGCAAGGGTTTCAAACCCTAGTAACTGAAATTTCCAAATCTGATTGGAAAAGATCAGTACTATTCAAAACAACAGTCTGCTCAAAAATATCAGATTTGCCCAAAATATCAAATCTGTCCAAAAATATCAGATCTGCCCAAAATATCAGATCTATCCAAAGATATCAGATCTGTCCAAAATATCAGATCTGTCCAAAATATCAGATCTGTCCAAAAATATCAGATCTGCCAAAAAATATCAGATCTGTCCAAAAATATCAGATCTGTCCAAAATATCAGATCTGCCCAAAGATACCAGATCTGCCCAAAAATATCAGATCTGCCCAAAGATATCAGATCTGTACAAAGGTATTAGATCTGTCCAAAACTATTAGATCTGCCCAAAATATCAGATCTGTCCAAAAATATCAGATCTGCCCAAAATATCAGATCTGTCCAAAGATATCAGATTTGTCTAAAGATATCAGATCTGTCCAAAAATACCAGATTTGCCCAAAATATCAGATCTGAAGGTGGCTTCCCTAGATCTGAACTTGGCTGCCCAGATCTGAAGATGGCTGCCCTAGATCTGAAGAATGATTGCCCGGATCTGAAGATCTGAAGGTGGATGCCCTAGATCTAAACTTGTTTGCCCAGATCTGAACTTGGCGGCCCTAGATCTAAATTTGGCTGAAGATGAGGGTTTGGTAAAACCCTTAAGACATAAATGATAAGAAACCCTAGCTTAGGGTTTGTCTTCAATGGAGGATGATGATGCCCTAGCTAGAGTCATCCATGCTAGGGCACAATCATAGAATCTTCTTTCTTCAACCTTGAGCAGCTGTACCTGTGAGAGCAAGTGTGTTATAATGAGAGGGCTTGATCTTCTTAAATAGTCTTCATTCACTTGTAAGTGTACAACAAATTAGGAAAGATAAAAATAATAATATTTTTAATCTTTTCCTAATTTCACTTTCACTTTTACCAAAAGGGTCCTTTTATTTTTCCTTTGACTTTTATAAGAAGTCCTTATTTATTTTGACTTTCACTTGTGGTCAACAAGTCTTTATTTATTTTGGCTTTTGGCTTTCCCTTTTTCCAAGTGCCCCCGTGGTCATTACTTGTGGTCCTTTTTTATTTCAAAAGTACATCATAAACCAAGAGAGTTATTAATGCTTTTACCTCACACTATGTGTGACACCTAGATCTGGTACTAGGGTAACTTAACCAAGGGTAGCTAATCCTTGGAGAAGTACACAAAGCCTATAGATCAAGGGTCAGAGTGTCACACATGCCTAGACCCAGTCTTGGGCTTACAGTGTCTTCATTCTCCAAGAGAATGGCTACTCAGAACTAAGCTGAGCCTACCAGTCCTAGACTGGTCTACATCGTGGTCCTGGACCAGATGTCTACTCAACACAAGGTTGAGTCTACCTAGGGCAGAGCTGGGTCTATATCATGGTCCCAAACCAGATATCTACCATTCAACATAATGGTCACTCAACACTGGGTTGAGTCTTCACCGTGGTCCTAGACCAGGTGGTCCCATTCTCCTAAGAGAAGGGCTCTTGATGCTGCTTAGAAAAATCAACATCAATCTCCTCCTCCTCCTCCTTCTCTCCATGGTATGTGTGGCTCCCTATCTCTTCATCCTCATCATTGCCACCACCAAATCTACTTCCCACCACCACCATCATGAAAAGAATTGGAACCAATCACAAAAACCACATACCTATCATGCTTGTTGATTCAATATGAGAATCACTTCTTGCCTACAATAGAATGATGGAGAAAAAGAAATTGGAAAGGGTAGGAAAAAAACACATACAAGATTTAAAATTTTAACATAGTGATTTTTTTTTTCAAAAACAAACAAAGATTGGGTTCTTGGAGCCTACCTCTTTAGCTCTTCAAGGATGGTTGAATGTCTCTATGGAAGCCTTCAATCTTCCTTCCAAGTTCTCACAAATATAAGCTTTCAATCTCCCCTCCAATCTCCCTTCCAAACCCCTACAAAATTTGCTCTCAAACAACTAGCAAAGCCACTCAAAGCCCTAGCAAGAAAAATGAAAACAAGCAAATGAGGAATAGAATGAGTCCAAATGGAGGCCAACAGTGTTTATAAACACTAAATAAACCCTAGGCAACCATCAAAAACTTTTACAAAAAAAAAATGAGAAAAAAAAATTCATGATGCGGAATCGCTCAGGGAGCGTTTTTTTCCCTTCGGAATCGTCTCGGGAGCACTCCGGAATCACTTTGGGAGCCTCCCGAATTGCTCCCTCAGCAATTCCGAAAAAGTCAGGGAGCGGTTTTTTTTTGACGGAATCATGATTCCGAAAAAACGCTCCTGGGAGGAATCGTGATTCCTCATCGATTCCTCCCAAAGCGCGAATCGGGAGCGATTCGTCTGGGGGAGGAGTGATTCTTCGCAGCTTAGCTTCTAGGGCCGAGCCTACTAGAGAGAGGACACATTGTCTGTTAGAGGCCGAGTTCATAGATGTGGGATTCTATTCTCCTTGTGGGCAGCGTTTAAAGTCTGTGGACCGAGTTAGAGGACTGTGGGATGTGTTCTCTTCAAGCCGACCAATGTACAACTTCACAAAACCCTTTCAACAAGTGCAATTATTGTAAAGGCCGAGTTCCATCTTCAGCACAGTGGATGGATGAAATCTGGGCACTATTTCACTGTCTAAATACGAGCTGGGCGCAACCAAGAGTGACTGTCGTCCTCAGAAAGAATAAATTAGATGGGTTGCCACTCATAGGTGTGGACATTCATTGTAAATCTGAGTTATTTGTAGTCTTTGACTGCTGCTATTAATGTAATAAGTAGCTACAGCAAGTCTAGGGAAGTTTGAATGCATTGTCCTTTGATATTCATATTAGATGAAATTAAATCCTTCTTGGAGTATTTCTTCTCTGCTGTCATAATATATATCAGTTTGGCATACTTTACTATTCATAACCTTTATGCATTACACCTGAAACAAACAAAATTCAAATCAGCAAACCCTGTCACAAACCATTGAAGTGTTTGACGAAATCTCTCAACCAAGAGAGAGTTAGACAGCCCAGCAGTAAGAGGGAGACCCAATCAGCAACTAAGAGGGGATTGTAGGATAAGTGTTTGATGAAAGTTCAGTACCAGAGAAACCATTATAACATTGGCAAAATTTAGATTCTTACCAGCACACTAGTAGTGGGACATTATAGTGGTATCAGAGCATCGTCCTTAACTTTTTGTTGAAAATCCAAGCCACAAACACAGTAGCAGTCAAGCAAAAAAATCAGACCAGATCTGGTAGGGGACATGACAGATTATGTGTATATTATATATTTTAAAACCAGTTGTTTTTATATGTGCTATATTGAAATGCAAACTATCCAAAGTTTATTGAAAATCTACCATAACTATTATGAATCCGTATTTGTGTTTGTATCCCTTTAATAGGAACTTTTTGTCAATTAAGTTTTTAAATGCTACAATGGCATGTGATCAATGTGAATGCTTATCTTCTTAGTAGGTAATGTTTTTAATGCTTCACTACTTGCATAATCACATCTAGCTCCTCATCATAGGTTAGTTACTTTCTTTTCAAGGAAAACCTCATGGGGTCCCCCCCTCTTCCCTTAAATATCTGGATGGAGGGGGGCTTAACCACCAACGACAATAGCGGTTGGTACACTTGAGGGACTTGACCGGATTTGAACTTGTGACTTGTTACCTCCCAAACTAGCATGGGTGATTAAAGTCCCAAAGAAGCAAGCTAGCCAAGGGGAACTCAAAAGGAAAGGGCAATGTCACCATACCAATCCGCTGTACACTTTCGGTTGCCTCTTCTCCAACTCAAGGAGGGCTTCTCTAAGATAAGATTACTGGAGCAAAGACAATGAGGAGCAAGGTGAGATGAAGAGGTTGCCCTAGAAAAACGGTTTAGCATAAAAGTAAAGGAAAAGGTTATGGGAGGACAGAGATAAACCAATCAAGAGACTAGTGTGAATCCACCAAGGGCAAATGGAGTCAAAGAAGTACAACTTGAGAGGGCCTTGTCATAGTTACATATATCGTGTTGGCGAATATATTGCCGAGGGCCCGGAATGTAACTTATTGGCAACAACTGTGAAAATATCGGCAAATGTCGTAAAGCATAAAAACAACCAAAAATAACCATTTTTGTTCAATGTTTATAACATCTAAAGCAATAACAACATCAAATAAACACATTGCTACATAAATACGAAAATACAACTAATATATAAGATGCATAAGATGTCAAATGGTGGATCATGATCACATATCAACTATAAACTGAAATTATTGAAATATGTTCCTGATGGAATGATAGAATATCACATAAAATGATCAAAATAAATGTCTCTCAAGAGATGAATCATCTTGACTCATGAGGCATCTATATACTACATAGTACAATGATAAATAGTAGGAATCATCGATCCCCTCTACCCCTTTTATAGGCAAGGGGCACCACTCTTCCTATGGAAGCAATAGGGGGTCCTGTAGGTGCTTTGGATGAGTTAGGCGTCAAATTGGAAGCTCCAACTACTCAGGCTATGGTGGAAGGTAACGGGGCTGAGGTGGAAACCAATGTGAGTTATCTCCTCCCATAATTGCATATCATAAAAATTATTGCCTATATTGGGATCCTATTCATTAATAGCACCCTATGCCCCCCTCCTCTAGGCTCTAGCCCTTGCCTCTACCTCAAATCTCAAAGTTGATCCTCCAATGGCATTAGTCAACACTATATAATTTTGATGAAACTTCCCATGCTTAATGAGTGAAGGGTACATTTTTATTAAGGTCATGATAAAAGATTTCAACTGTCAATGCCACCAACATTATTCAGAGATTGTTTGGCATGATTTTCGAGAAGAAATAAGGGAGATAAGTACTGTGGTATTTATTTTGTAAATTTGTCTGAAAAATAAAATTATCTCTTGAACAGGTTTTCCCTTCAAGGTTTTATCTTGAACCAAATTGGTTAAAAAAACTGAGTCTAAAATCTCATGTGTGTTGTGGCTATCATAAATTTCAGATTAGGAAAAAGTAGGGCTGCCATAAATTTCATGTGTTTCATGTTTTCAAGTTGAATTTTTTTAATTTTTATGAACATGCATACTGGGGTCCAACATTAAACAATATGCAGTGAACTGAAATTGAAACTGGGTCGGGGTTACAGATTTTTCAGCTGCAATAATTTAAAGGCTTTAGGATAGTCAATATAATCCAAATAACAACACTTATCAGATGAGTAGCAACAGCCTCGGTCCATAACTAGCATACTCAGATTGTGGCACGCTTTCGTACCCTTTAAATAGGCTCAGGCCACTACAACAGCCTTAGTAGCCCACACTAAGGCCACGCCTAGGTTAGCAACTCATAAGCAGGTCACGGCTAGCCTTAACAACTCATAAAAGAGTCATGCCCAACTCAAGGAAACCCACAATAAGATCACAGTTCAGCATAGGTAGCTTAACCAAGTCACAACCCAAGCCTAAGGAGGTCATGGCTCAAGTCTGACAACAGTAAGAGGTCACAACCTAACTCTAACAACAACAAGAGAGTCACAGTCTAACTTTAACAACAAGAGGTCACGGCTCAAGATGGGCAGCCACACAAAGTCACGGCGCAAGCTGGGCCACCACTCAAAGGTTCACGACTCAAGTCTGACAGCAGTAAGAGGTCACGACCTAACTCTAATAGCAGCAAGAGAGTCACGGCTCAAGCTGGGTAGCCACACAAAGTCACGGCTCAAGCTGGGCAACCACACAAAGGTTCATGTCTAGGTTCTACAACACACCAACAGGTAGAAGAAGGGTCACAACCCACTGCAAAATAATAGCAACAACCCTAGACAATGTTTCAACAAGCAACAAAGGCTTAGATGATAAGGCAATAGCCCTAGCAGGGCAATATCAACAACAAAACCCTAAACGTCAAGCAAAAAATGCAGTAGCAAACCCTAGACGTCAAGTAAAGGAGAAACGAACCCTTAGAGTAGTCAAGAATCAGATCTTTAATCCTCTCTTGGTCAAGACACACTCCAAATGGAGTTTTAGGACTTTAATTTATAATCTTGTCATGTCTTTTAGAAGCGTCATTCTACTAACCCTGCTTTTAAGGGTGTGATACCAAACAATATAAAATAAAGTTAAGTTGACTTAGGATAGGGTACTAAGGTCAAGACGTCATAACAAAATAAAAACAATAAAGTTAAGTCATCATAGCAAAAGGGTCAAGGTACCACAACCAAGATGGGTGCTAGGACCAATAGGGAAACATAAGACCATAAGTCAACAAGAAGGATCACATCAAGGTGGGAAGACAAATCTTTCACCCACAAGACCAAGGTGTACCATCAAGGTGGGGAAACAACCCTTTTACCCACAGGACCAAGGTGTATCATCAAGGTGGGGAAACAAGACCAAGGACTTTACTCTTTCTCTCTCCAGGCATATTGTCCACATGTGTCCCACACAATAACTATGAGTTTTATCATCACCGCATAAGCGAGGTCCAAATTGGATGATGTGATCCTCTGGTCCTCCACACTGCTCCTAATGGTCAAGTGCTAGTGACATCATCAAGAGGTGGCTAGTCCCTTGAGAAACAACCTAGCAATAACTGTTTAGGAGAAGAGGACATCACACATCATCATCTTGGTCAGTTGACCAAGATGCACCTGGTTAATTGACCAGGTATGTACCTGCACGAATCGCTTGGTTCCAGACCAAGAATCTGCTTGGTCCCAGATCAGGAAGTCTTTGTAACTTGCAAGATCTGCTTGGTCCTCGTGACCAAGAACCTATCTGGTCCCAGACCAGAATACCCTAGAGACATATATGGTCCCTAGCCACATGCTAGGGACTTTGCCATAGCATCAACCTTCTTGGTCCCAGACCAAGAACCCCAGGAGACTGCTGGGGGCCATAGGATACCTTCTAGGGACTTACTCTTCCTGGTTCACTAACCAAGAACCTTAGTTAACTGACTAGGGTACCATCCTCCCTGAGAATGGGTCTCATAACTGCACTGTCTTTAACATTGAGGAGTGGGGTGTTCCACATAGTAAATACATCCAACTATCTATATTATACAATAATACTTCATGATAAATTTGCTCCAAGGGACTTTAGGCCATGTGCCTATGTTACATGGGAGTGCCTCCCCCCCCCCCCTCCGCTCTCACTTTCGAAGGAAGCGTTGGGAAAGCACGCTTCCTAAATGCTCCTGTATGGGGGCGTTTTCAGGAAGTTTGCTTCCTTACAAAAGAAAACATTCCCTCCTTTTTTTCAAAATTTCTAAAAAAAACCAAAAAGTTAAGTGATGGGTAAGGGGAACTAACCTTAGGCCCATACCAATGCTATAGATAAAGGAGGAAAAGCCTACTCTAATAGCTAAAAACCTAACCTTAGTGATCATTAGTAGCATTCAATGGTAATATTAACTTCTTAAAGTAAAAGTTGGCATTCTCCTTATCTTTCATCTTCTATTCTTTTACTTAAAGTTTTAACATTACCATTAATTGTTTTAGGATGTTTGAGAGTGGTCCAACCTCATTAGACTTCAAACGCAAAAAGTAGATTTTTTCATCCCATTCAAAAGTCAACAGGCTTAACAGTTTTTAGGATTTCAGGATGCAATGTTTCCATTGGATTGTATCATGTATGAGGGTATGAGATTGGCATTTAATCAAACACATCAACCCCTCTATGTACCTTGATGTTGGTGGTGATGATTGTTCAGATTGATGTTGGTGGCCTCAAAACTAGTTTTTGAAGAATCACTAGTATTATAGCCTATTAATTGATGTACTTTGGTTCAGATATAGATTGCACTCATTGCTATTTTGGTTGTATGCACTCTTACTTGCTATATACATGAGAAACTTTGCATATTTGTGTATAATGGTTTGAATTCTGATGGGTGAACATGCTTTTGTTGACATATGCATCAAAATATAAATTATATAAAAATGCTCCTGAAAATGGTCCCACCTCAGAAGCTTTTGAAAATTTCGCTTTTCGCTTCGCTCTCGCTTCGCTCTCGCTTCTCGCTCCCTGGTTTTTCTCCTCGCTCCCAACAACGTAGCCATGTGCAATTGATTATGCTGTGTTGGGATCCACAATTTCAATGAAGTCATTACAATCATCTGCTAGATTACCGTCATACAATATGAGGGGTAACAAGACCTATGACCTTTCCATTGGCAACACGTCTTAGGGAGATAGTTCAATTAATCGAGCTAACATTTGGGGCTTCATAGGTTGGTTACTTATCATTACATTAGAAAATATCTTTTAGTGGAATGCTATTGACCTATATTTTGGGGTGAGCTTGGGTGCCATGGTAGATCCCAATGCTTTGGATAAACTTTGAATGACAATTTAAGATCGGGTAGTGCTTATCTTGGTGTTTAGAGATTCAATTCTTGAATTTCTTTGAAGGGCTGTTGCTGTCTATTATTCCAATTGAATTTTGTGCTCCCACTTGTTAAGGCATTTAAGAATAATGTGATACTAGAGTAAAGTAATATAAAATTGTGGAGGTAGTTGGTCATCCTTGGGTATTTTCATATATTTGTCAAGTAGGTCGATGTCAACCTATTGACTATTGACTCAAATATTTTTTGGGTTCATATGTAGTCCAATTTCAATATTGAGGTTGCCTAGATAGACAATGAAGCTTATGATGAATGACCTCTTCTTGCATTTAATATGAAGCTTTTTCTTCTTGAACTCTAATCTTTGACATGTTGTAAAAGTTTTGTTCATGTCTTACTGGAGATGAGGATGTCATTAACAAAAACAATGACAAAGTCATCGAAATATGGGTTTTACTACTTCATTCATCAACCTTTGGAATGTTGTTGGTGCATTGGATAGTATCACCGTTTGTACAATGTTTTCTGAATCTTGAAGGTTGTATTCCCGGTGTTTCTTTCCTTCAACCTAGTGATATTTTGACTTTAGGTCATGTTACCACCTAAGTTGTACTTAGTTGTTTTTATCAAGTGAGCCTGGTGAATCGGACAAAGATGATTTGTTCGGATTTCAGAATACCTTCAGAATTGCTTCTGGGAAGTGATTGTTGTACTATATCACATCTTCATACCCCATAGGGGAGTTGTAATAAAATGTTTTAGCATGATAGTGTTTGTAAAAGACTCGGTCTCTTAGACTTTATTTGTCAATCCAATCAGCCCAGGGTGTTTTTTCCCTTGGTTATTATTGGTTGTTGAATAAACGACTGATAATCTATGAGTTTTTCACTAAATATCTTCAAAGTTGGGGTGGTCGGCTTGGCATTTAGGCCTATTGAGGTTATTAGAGTCTATGTGTCAATGTATAAACATGCTAGGCATTATGGTCGAGTCATATGAACATGTCTAAGTCCCCCTAGGTTTTTAATTTTTTAAGTTTTTATTTTATTTTAATTTTTCCACAAAACTTAGGCTATTTTTTAATAGTCTAATTGGAAAAACTGGTTTTGTAATAAAAGTGGGCTCGGAAATCAGTTTTAGTCACGGGGGTGCTCATTTTCAAGCTTAGAGCGCCATGTAAACCCATAGACCCACTTTTTCTAGTTTTGAGTGATTTGTCCATCACTCAGGTAAAAAATCCCTAAAAATCAAATATTGATTATTTAATTGATAAATTAATTAAATAATGGAGAAAATTCAAAATCCTAAATCGTTGGGATTTGCTCCAATTTGATTGAAATCAATCTCATCGGCTTGGGATTGACTGGATCTGACCATTCCTTTACAGAAGGGGCTGATCTAGACTGAACATAGGGTACATTAATGCATGCAATCTTGGGAATTGCGCCCTCCCTCTCTCCTCCACACGTGTGGGCTCATCTGGATGAGTTTTGGTGGATGCTTCAGTTAGCAGGTTGACGTGTCAGGCAGATCAGCTCTCTGATTGACAGTTGCACTCAGCGAGACTCAGATCAGACTCAGATAGACTCAGATCAGGCTCAGATTCACTCCACATGCAGCTCCAGTCTCTCTCTCCTTGGGAATTGCGCCCCCCCTGGGCTAGATTTCTTGTTTTTGCTATAAATAAAGCACAGATTACCTCTTCCAAGCTAGTTAGAGCCGGATTGAGAAGCTGTTGCTATTGTATTGTATTCTTTACTATTTTGGAATAAAGAAGCTTTGGAGGCAAGATCTATGGTGTAATGCTTTTCATGTGTGGATGGTGATTGTCAAGTGCTTATGATGTATAATCTGTGTTATTTATCTTTGCTTTTTTGCTGGTTAATTGTTGGCCTTGAAGGAGAGAGCTCTCTCCTGTTGGGGTAAGAGATCATTCTAGTTTGATTTATGCTCTTACTGTTCGCTTGTTTTAGATCTCTTGGAGTTGCATGTATTTTAAGTTTAATTGCATGCTTTCCAATTATCTTTTTCCAGTAGCACCTATGTTTTAACCATCTGTTTGTGCAAGGATTTCTAAGTTGCAGGTGATCTCACTTGTAGAAGGGGTTGAGCTAGTTTGCATCTTCCTCATCTTCAGGATCTTTTGGAGGACATAGTCCCTCGGTGTTCCACCAAAGCAGACTCCAAAGCCCTACATTCCTAGGCTTCCAACACTCTTTTTCTCTCTTCCTCCTTCTAAAATCAATTTTTTTACCTGGTTACTTTGTTTACAAGCTTTGTCATCATTCAGATCTATTATCTTAAAGTAAAACTTACATAGATCTATTATTTCAAGGTTCATAATCTAGATCTCATTCCTAAAAAGTTTTCATAAAGCATTCTAGATCTAGTTTAGGGAAATCGTCCGTTTTGCATGGCAATTTAAAGAGAATCCATAGTTTGCATGCATTAGATTTCTATTTCTGTTTTTAAAAGATAAAATCCAGCAATCAGTGCACATCTCATTGGTTGCCCAAACAGCAAGCCAAGATCTCAAGGAAAGCTTGCTTTTCTTGGTTCCTTTTTACCGTTTTAACTAGTTTTAACTTAGTTTTTTTTTCTGGTTTAAAGTAGGCTGACCCAAAGGTACTTTCAAAGTGCTTTTAGGCATCTTTCATTATAATAAGCTCGCTGTCTTTTAGCAGGCATAACAAAAAGAGGAGAAGCTACTGGATCATTCGAATCCCCCCAGGGGTCTCTCTTTTGACTGTAATTTTAATTTTGGGCAATTTGTAAGATCTTGGTTTCATCCTGTATAAGAACCAAGAGGATTCAGATAATTTTACTGATATTGTAACAGCATATAATAAAAAGTTTCTCCGAATAGGCTCTTTCGAGCCCATTCCCCATCCCCCCTGGGGGGATTCGCGCATTTTTTGTCGTTTTTTGCAATTTCTTATTTTTTCTTGCTCTAGATTAGTTTCATTGATGCAGAATAACATGCTTTGATTACTTTATCATATATTCCATATTACAGTATCAAAGTAACTTTAATACTTACCCCACGACTTCTCGATTGATCCGAAAGGGGAAAAAGATGAGTGGTAGGACTAACTATAAAACTTGTGGTTTGCTTCCTTTTTGCTGCTTATTATTAATCTCTGCAAACAATCGTTCTAAAATCAACCCCCTCCTTGATTCCCCGATTGAGGTCCACTTGGACCGAAAGAGGTTCTTGGAGGGTTTTTCTTTCTAAGAAAACACATCCTTTAAAACTCTCTAAAATTGACAAGACTCCGGTGTGTATGCTCTGCACTTGGCTGCGGTTCGTCTGATCAATCAAGCTGCATCAAAAGCAACGTGAGTGACTAGATTAATTAGTTTTCACCTTCCCCAATTAATTACCATCAGATGAAAATCCAACGCCTCGATCAAAACGTAAACGGTGGCAAAATACCCAAAGGAAGTGGGAACTCCTGGACAGTGACCTCGGGGCGTCGATCTCTGTTACACCTTAGGGTGTATTATGAAAACAGTCTCAGAGACTCCATTCAGCCCACACATTCCTTGCGGGTAGCCGTGAAGGTTTATTTTTGGACATACTCCAAGTACCCCTCTGGAGTCCCCCCCCTCGCCTAATTTTAATCAACTCATATTTCACATTAACTTAAAACGTACCAAGAGGCAATCGCAAAACATTCACTACAAGCACATGCAAGTACATTGATTATTTTATGACTCCATTTTAAGGCACTGGCTATTTTCTTTGTATAGATCTATATTGTGTCTCAGCATTGTGATTTATTGTGCTTATTTTTCATCTTGTCATCTATGGTTATTTATGGTTAATTTCAAACTCCTAAGCAATTATCTTAATTTAACATCATCATACTAAAGTAAGTTGCCTTAGTAACTTAATAGGGTCTACCCCCCTTGGCTTCGTTAGGAGTTGAGCTTAAACGGAGGAGTCAAGAACAAGGCGACAGCCTTGACTCGAGACTTGCCCCCAAGGACACACCTAGTGGCTTGAAGATTCTTGCCACGTTCCCCCCCAGGTGTGTGAAAGGCGGCAACAGGTCAAGGTGGGACAAATATTTCACTTCACAGAGCTAGTTGACCAAGCATTCAATCCTCTAAGTTGTGTATCAATCCTTGATTTTTGTTTTGAGCTTTCTACTCGATACACTAATATGATGTTCCATCCTTTTTCCTTTCAAAGAACATTGTAGATATGCATAGAAAATTACCATGTCAAATGTGCCCTTATTCAACTCTTGCAACATTTAATTTCTTGTAAAACAAGATAGAGATTTTATACATTTTGGTATTTGACAAGGCTACTTACTGCAGGTTGATAGTTTGCTTCATCTTATTGAGCACATCATCCTATTGCTTCAACAAATTTTGCAAGTGTTGAATCTTTTGACAGTGTTCTGTTTGTTTGACAACAAAATGTTGAGATTTTTGGTGGCTTTATTGCTAAGGGTTAATTTTTTTAGGAAGCATTATTTAACCTCTTAGCTTTTGTTTGATATTGAGACGGTCTTTCTTTTTTTGAATCTATAAGAAAGCTCTTACCATCTTCACAAATTTGTAATTTTGTATAGATTTGGTCTTTATTGGAATTTGGTATATCAATCCCAACTACATGGGAATTAAAATATAACTCCATGGTCTTCGAGTGGTACAACATCATAGTCAACTTCATTGACATTACTAATTTGTGATTGAGGATTGGAAATTTGTACTCCTTGGAGATGGAGAAGTCACATCTTTGTACAATCGTCTTGAGGAATATGAGTTCTTGTGCAACATTGTCTCTAGGTTAAGTTGGTTGACATAGGTTTTTGCCGTTAGATTTTTTGGGTCTCTAGAGTTGAAAATAGTTGGTATCGATGCCTTCTCAATTGGAATGGTTATTTGGAGCAACTGCTCCCTTATATTAGTTGGTTGTTTGTTTAACTAGGTTAATCTTTTTTTTTGCAAGCGTCAATGTTCAATTGTTGTTGACTAGTGCATGAATGTCAATTGACTCTTTACTTGTGCTTGTAGGGATTTAGCTAGCTTCTTCTTTGGATGGAAGTGTTGGCTTGTAACACCTTGATTTCAACCCCTACATTACAGTATGTTAGATCATGTATTAATAATTATACGTGTGATGCAGTTTATGTGATGACAGTCAAGCCATGTGGGATGAGTTAAATGACCCTGCATGTAAATAATTTAAATGCATTGTAACTATTCCTAATGCGGAGCTCAAGGCTAGACCCCTCCAGTGAATGTGCATGAATCTCAATAATAGGCTAGGATTATGGTGTGTTTGTTATGTTTAACATGGTGTGCTTATGTATGTAAAATCATGAATAAAAAGAAATACAAAAACTGTTGCTTGAGATGCAACAAGGGGAGCATGCTACCATAAGAGAGGAAGAAGAAAGACAATGCATGGTTGATATAACTCAACTTATCTTTTGAAGCACAACCTTCGTTGCCTATGCTTCGTTACAAATATTTCCTATCAATTTTTGACTTGGGTGGTCCTTTGGATGTTTTCCCATGCTTTTTGGGAAGGGTGCACTTGTCTTATGCATACTCTTGGGGTAAAATCATCATTCACCGTCTTTCATGGATCATTCTTACACTCCTCCATTCCAATTGGGAGCATCACTCTCCCATGAACATTCTCCAGTCTCCCATTTGAATGTTCGTCCTATTCTTGTTCATAGAGGAACTTGCGTGAAACCATGGTTGTTATGTTAGCAAATGAAGAGAGAAACCCATGGAATTCTATGCTTGGGAAGAGCCTGTAGGGAGTTGGGGACTTGTTGCTGAGAAATGAGAGGAAAGATGATGGTTTTGAGGGAAAAACCATGTATGGAATGTCCATATCAGCTGAGGGAAACACCATTAAAACTTGCAACCTTGTTAGTGCTACCCATGGATAATTTGAGTCAAGTAATCTCCTAGGTCATTCGAAGTAGGAAACCAATAGTCTTAGACTCTTTCTCCTTTCAGTGGAAGGGAAGAAGACCTCTAAGGGACTGTGGAGCAGAGAAAGGGAAGATCTTTCTAATATTATGAAAGAAGAGAGAGTTCCATTGTGGACTACTGGTTGGATGAGGGCCTGGAGTGCTTAGTAGTGAGCAGATTGGCTATGTTATGAGAGAGATGGGTTGGTCTATGTGAGATTAGAGCCTTGTCGAAGCTAAAGCTTCCTTTGCCTTGGGTGATATTATGGTTTGGGTTGGTGCTGGAATCCATAGTTGATTCTTATGGTTGGGAATAAAATTGCTCCTCCACAACTAGTTTGGTGGGCTTGCATTCATTACAACTAAACATTCCTAATCAGGTTTGTGTGGAATGCTTTTTGTTTGTAAATTGTTGTGTGAATTCATGGAATCGAATGTGTAGTGAACAAATTCAAATATGCATGGTTATTTTCTTTGTTAATTGTTTGTGCATATGAATTCAAAATTATAGTGTTGTTAGAGTCAAAGCATAACAATAGGTTAATAGATGAAGAAATTTCATTTGTGCCTTGATGGCTGAGGGAGGCATCTGAGTACATCACAAATTTGTATCAGAGCTCAACGTACAATGTTGCACCAGTATGGGCAATTTATGTGAATTCTATAATGAAATTTACAACATGGCAACTGTTTGATAGAATGCCTTAGTGAAAACGTGTTAATTTAGTCAATTTGAATGCTCACATTCATGAGCTAATGGCTGATGTTCAGGGATTAGATCAACATTAAGGCCATTGGACATATTGATAGAGAAAATCTAGTATGGTTCTAAGAAGAATGGTTTTGATTCCATGGAGTATAGCTTGAAATCAAGTAAATGGGGATGCAGTTGCATTGTAATCTAGTAGCTATCGGAGGAAGGTTGAAGCTGTAACAAGCAATGAATGCAGTTTGCTACCTCCTAGGTTCTCACTTAAGATGTAAGCACCCCAACTGTTACCACCTAAGTTGTACTTAGACGGACTTGCGGTCAAACCTCCGGAGATTGAACAAGCTAATTGTTCAAGTTCAGAAGTTCGGTAGGCCATTTTTTGGCCCCTTTTTCATTTTTTCGCATGTTCATACCCCATGGGGAATTGTAATAAAAGACGTAGCATGATGGCATTTTGTAAAAGGCTTGGCTTTCCTAGGACATAGACATCAATCCAATTACTCTAGAGTGTTTTTTTCCTTGTTAATTATATATCGTTTTTCAATGACTTATAATTTTCGAGTTTTTCACTCAATCCTCCAAAGCGAGAGTAATTGTCTTGGTGGTTAGGCTTTAGGGGGTTATTAAATCCTAGTGTCAATGTATATTACCTTGTCAGTCATTATTTTTGAGACATATGACCCCCCCCCTTAGGTTTTTAAAATTTTTCGTTAAATAAAAATTTCCCGTAAAAAATGAGATATTTTAATCGTAAAAATTCACTAAGTCATAAAAGTGGTATTAGATGGTGAAATTTGCCATGAGGGTGCTCAGTTTCTAACCTGAAGTACCCACTTTACCTTTGTGCTCTCTTTGAGAGTGAAATTAGAGATTATTTATCACTTAATTTCATTTTATTTCGAAATGTGAATTAAAAAAGCCAAGAAATAGAAAATATTGGGAAAATCAGCATCCCATGATATATGGAAACATGTCTTCGACATGTTTTCAGTCAATCAGAGTGGTGGCAATTAGATTGGCAATCAAATCTGAGATGGATTGAAGATAAATCTTGGTGATTGGTGTCATATCCAAACATGGGCGAGGTAACTCCAATGAGGGAGGGCACATCTCTATAGGTGGTACATTGGGATTTGAGAGATGGCAATCCCAAGAGAGAGGGCACCTACCTCAAGAGAGGTGGTGCCCCTTTCTTGAGTTAACTCAAGGCATATCCCATCATTCACTCAAAGAAGTCGCCCTCTCATCCCTAGTTAGCTAATGCGCCCCTCTCTTGGGCAATTCACCCCTTCTCTTATTTAAGCAAACTCATTCTCCATTGTTTGGGAGGGGAAGGTTGAAACTCTGCTAGAAACACTCTGTAATTTTGTTGGAAGTATTTTATGAATGTATAAGGCTTTGGAGGCAAGTGTGGTGTGGCTCTCTTCATGTGTGTGGATGTTTACTGTTAAGCTTATGAGGTAAGAGAAATAGATTTGTTTGTCTATCATCTTACTGTTTAGTTACATTAGATCTCTTAGAGATACATATTTATTTAAATGAATGTTTTCTAAGCTTCTTTTGTAGTTTACACTAATGCTTTTTTTTTAACTTTTAAGTAAGAAAGATGAAAATTATATATTAACAGAGAAAATACAGAGCATAGAATAGTGTTCTTGAGTGCTAGTTTCTTGACTGATTCTATTGTATGCTGACATAGTTACAGTTATCCAAAACATCCCCTCCCTCGAAGGAGAAAACATGGAATGACAAAAATGCAGACATTCAAAACATGCCCTCCCTCGAAGGAGAAATCAGGGATTGAAAACTATCAGATTTAAGGTTGTCCAACACAGAGAAGAGACCAGACTAAAAATATTGATGCTAGTGATGTATATGTCTAACAAAATTATGACTGAGCTCCTATTAACCATAAGAAAAGCCGAAAACAAGTCAGGGAACCTGTTTATCTGCTGCACCACCGTGACAGATGGAAGAGGGGGAACCAATCCAGTCTCCATCCTCATTCAGTTTCGGGAAAAAGGGGAGACCCATCTTGGTTGCCATAGCATCTATTTTCATATGCATTAAGTGGGTATCCCGAAACAGATATTTCTAGAAGGCTGCGGGAATCTCGTTGCCCTTCTCTTTTTCCTCACGCTCCAGTAGTACTTTGCCTAAGAGGCCTTTCATAATCCAATATAGAGTGACAGTCCTTTCGATTTGAGATTGATGACCATCAGTGGAGCCTGGATCTTGAATCCAAGACTCCAAAGCAGAGAATTCTTCCACCAACAGAGCTTGATCAATCTCTTCCTAGAGAGCTCTTTCCTTATCTTCAATCTCCTCGTGAATTCCTGGGGGCATGGCGACTTTATACATCCAAGCTGCATGAGCAGTGCACAACAGATCATGATTTGCTTGCTGAGGGGCCTCCTTCTTGCTACCCAACATTACCATCTATGTGTTCCATCAACCCAAACCCAAAAACTTTCCATAAATGTAGAGTGAGGGGGTTTGAATTATAATTGGTTCCTGGAGACATAGAAATCACAGTAGTCCAGACCTTCAAATTACCATCCCAATCGCTGAAAGAGAGGTAGATAATAGGTGGTTGGGTGACCACCGCCCATCCCTGGATGATGAAGCAAATTATAATGTTCACATGAGGCTTCATATCCCAGACCAATCAAATTTTGGGCCTTAATGTGCTGAAATTTGCATGAGCCATATGTCCTTTGCCCACCTCTTGCCATAAATTGATGGATCCTTCCTGTACGTGATGTGCAGTTTTGAAGCTTGTGAAAATTCCTATTTTTAGTTATGCCTACTTTGCCACCCATGGTGCTGCATGTTGTGCCAGCCGTTCACCAGGGGCGCCAACTAGGTCAGAGTTTCTTCTCTTTCGAGCCTTTCAGAAGCCTAGTTAGGAGGTAGAGAATGATCTGGGAATCCCCTATAGCAATGACACAGTGGACATTAAGTTGTGTGTCCATTTGGAGACCCCTGATTAGAGGCCAAAGCTCGGCTACATTATTGGTATCGTGGCCAATGCTGCCAGCTAGGATGTGAATAATGTTACCTCGATCATTTCTGAAGACAACGCCATAGCTAGAAGGGCTTGGATTTCCTTCGGACACCCTGTCAAAATTAATTTTCACAAAGCCCAATGGCGGACGAGACCAAATTGAAGAACTTGACGTTCCCACAGGGCGAATAACTTAAATTGGAGGGGTATTAGGAAGGGCCTTAATCCCCCAACTCGTGAAGACTTTCATTTCATTTTCTTCACATTTGTAATCTTCCTCAGACCAAATTTTGATATGAATTGTTTCAGAGCTGCTGCTTTGATCTTGTCCCTAGTTTACTGCCAGGTGAGTTGCTGGGAGTGAAAGGTCCGTCTGTTTCTCTCCTTCCATTGGTTCCGTAGCACGAAGCCAGGGAGCAATTGCTAAATTTGATTAAGGATAGGGTTCTTAAATGCAATGAAACACCAATATGAGATCGTGTCTAGGATGCTTGTCTTGTTTCTGTCTGTGGTTTCCTCTTGCTGAGTGCAAAGTGGACATTTTGACAGCCCAACAAAGTTTATCTTCTGCAGATTGTCCCAGGTGAGTATACTTTTGTGCATAATTTGTCAAAGGAAGAAACTAATCTTGGGCCAGAGATTGAGAGTCTATACGTGCTTCCAAGCGTTTAAATGAGAGGGAGCTGATTGAGCATGAAGGGAGTAAGCTTCCTTAATAGTGAAGGTACCTTTGGTGGTGTGGCCCCACCGTAAAATGTTCGGTCCTTCTCGTTTCTTGATTTTCCTGCTGTGCATTTCATTACACCGTTGTTATAGACTAATGGGGTGATGCACATTCAGTTGGTTCGGTGTAAGCTTCAATTGTCTCCAGAATTCTATCTCGGGGGCTTCTACTCAATACTGACTCACTTTCTGCATTCCCCCGAGGTTGAGAAAAAGTTGGACTTTATCCAGTTCGCTATCCTCCACCAAAGGTGGGAGTTGTTAGTCCTAAAATTGTTACACGACTTTTTCCTTTCCTTTTTTTTTGAGTTTAGCAGTCCCATATTGAGTTTTTCTTGATAGCTTAACTGTTTTTTTTAGACTAATTCTTGGTTTGATTGCAATGTATTTTTATTTTAATTGATGGTTTAAACCTGACTCTAATATCCTCAAATAATATCTCCTAGCATCTTTGTTCTTTGATAATTATGTAGGTCATAAATCTAGCTCAAAAGGCTAAGTTTCAAATGCCAAATATCAAAGGTTGTACGTTTTAAAGATTCCGTCAGTGAAATCCAGGACCCTTCTTTGTATGTGCGCTGCCAGAAGGACTCGAAATGACAAAGCTGAATTCTCATCGTGCTTCAAGTAATAATTGCACATTATAATATCTAGGAATGGTGTTATTGTTAAATAATGTGTAATAAATCATATGTACTCCATTCATTACTTGATATGATTTTATCCCATCTTAACGTCTTGTACTAGTTTGTAATTGGTTTTGGGATTGTGAGCACGTTGCCCGAGTTTTCATGCATGATGGTCCAGTTTATTTTCTTATTTGAAGAAGCGTTTTTTGTTTGTTGAATCCTGTTCAATTACAGTTACCTTGTTCTGTTTTCATGATCTAATATTTTGCAAAGATAAAAAGGGAAAGTGGAAAGCTGCACAGGTTTGAACTTTGAACCCTTATATACAGATTGGGCAAAAACGCTACCTCAGTGTGTTCAAAAGTTGAAGGAAGCGGGTTGGTATCCCTTATTTGAAAGAATGCAGGGATACAATGTCGAGGTTACAGAGCGTTTTGCTCTAAAATTGAATGGTTCAACAATTGATTTTGGGAGCCTCAAGTTTCAGATTTCTAAAGAATCCGTTGCCGTCGCAATTGGTTTACCTGTTGATGGAGAAAAATGGTTTAAGAAACAATTTGTACAGGTCGATTACAATCAATTTCCCATGCTCGAGCATCAAAATCTTGATTGGAGTAAGGGCATTCATAGGAATTTTCTAAAAGAGGAATGTAGGGATATCCTGGGCATCCTACAACGCTACATCACATGTGAAGGAAGGTTCGCGACCGTCTTCATCTACCACATGAGATTTTTGGTTCACATAACAGGTATTGAAAATATGAATCTTCCTTATTATCACCTAAAAAGCAGTGTTCCATGGGGACTCGCCCCCCCAAGGTCGGGAGCTTGCCCCCCTTGCTCCTCACGCCCCGAGGGCTTGGGGGCTCCTTTCGAAATGTTTCCTCTCGCCCCCAATTTGGAGAAACTTGGGGAAACGTAGGGGGAGCTCGTCCCCCTGTGTTGAAGCGCGCACCGGTGAAGTGGGGGTTTCCTAGGCGCTCCAGTAGTAATGGTAATGTCAAATTCTTAAAGTCAAAGTGGTATTTTCCTTATCTTTCATTTTTTATCCTTTTACTTAAATTTTTAACATTACCATTAATTGTTTCAGGATGTTTGAGAGTGGTTCCAACCTCATCGGAGTTCATATGCAGAAAGTAGAATTTTAGATCCCATTTAGAATTCAACAGACTTAACAGTTTTCAGGATTTCAGGATTGCAACGTTTCCATTGGGTTTTATCATGTACAAGGTTAAGGGATTGTCATTTAATCAAGCACATCAACCTCTCTATGTACCTTGATGTTGGTGGTGGTAATTGTTAAACTCCTCTATCATGACCTTAATCAAAATGTACCCTTTAGTCAAGCAAAATCACTTATTAAGCATGATTTTTTTCTAATTCTACCTTATTTTAATGCTTGGTTTAGGAAGTTTCATCAAAATTGTAGGGCGTTGAGTAATGTCCTTTGAGGATCAACTTCGAGATTCAAGGAAGAGGCAAGCGCTAAAATCCTAGAGGAGGTGGGCACAGGGTGCTATTGATGAATAGGATCCCAATATAGGATTAATATTTCACGCTTGCATAATTGTATGTTGGACTTGAAATCCTCAAATAATGTGATGCCTACTAGAATCATGAAGAAATAGGGTCCTTTGGTCACACTTCCTCATTACAACATCTATGCCATGGATTTACACAATGTTGAAGTGTGTTGAATCATTGAAGAATTAGACTGTATTTATAGGGGGCAGCTTAAACTATATTTATACAGGATGAATTGTTATTGCCGAGATTTATAATATTATTATATTTTTTCTATGTTGCATTGGTCTCGGGGACGGGGGGACGAGTTTCCGGGACGGCTAGAGCGCACCCCCAATTTTTCAGGGGACGACAATTATATAATATAAAATTTAAAAATAATATATATATATATTATTATATATATAATTAAAAATAAAAATTATTTACATTGAGATAAATCATAAAATAAAATTTTTTTGCAGCAGAATATTAAAATAGCTTCCATAAATTTTTATCATAAAACAATGAAACATTGAAACATCAAAACATACATGTTTGTAGCCTTTGATTGAGATAAATGAGTCATAAAAATGAAAAATCAGAACATGATTGAAGCATGAAATTAAAATATCTGCCATGTAAACTTTATAAAAAAACTGAAAAATTCAAAAACATAAAAATTTCAATTTCAATTTAAAAGTTAAGAGTTATGAATCATTCATGAAACATAAAAGACTAAAGTTTACAAATGTAATCACATAAATATTTTAGTCTTTAAAGTTTAAAACTTGAAATTCATATGCAAAAGGAAGAGTCTATCGAAGCATAAGCATAAATGAAGGGTAGGGTTTCAAGTTTTTAAATTTTAAATTTTAAATTTTTTTTTTGACATTTTTTTTAATGTACAGGAAAGGGGACATGTGGGAGTCTCCGATTGGTCTAGGGACTTCGGGGACGTCCCCGAAAAGTCCCCTATTTTTTGGGGTACGTTTAGGGTACGGCAAAAAAGTCCTCGAGTCCCCAATGGAGTCCCCGACCATGTGGGGACGTTTCCGAAGAGTTCCAAAGTCCCTAGAATGTCGGAATGTAGAGAACGGGTGAAATTTTAGGGGAGACGGGTCCCCGTGCAACATAGTATTTTTTATAATTTTTATGACCTCGACGTCCCCCCATCCCCCCGTCCCCCCCGTCCCCCTGAATTTCCCTAAAATTTGGGGGTGGTCTCCACACGTCCCCAACATGCATTTCCCCGCTCCCATGCTCCCGCGTCTCAGAAACTTGGGGGAACATTGCGAAAATGTTTAACCAAAATAGCCTCCAGGGTACAAAGCCACCTAGAGCACACCGGTCATAGTTTCTTCCATCATGGTCTTGTAAAATTGCTCGTCCTTGAAGAGTTGGGAAAACAAAAGAGGACTTGGTCTCATTTTTTGTTCTGGTTGGGTTTTGTTATCATCAACCTTGTAGTTGCCTATGTGAGATGGATCCAGAATGGATGGTAGAAAGACACACAACTAAGGAGGTGGAACCAAGATTGCCTCGACTCCCAAATGGATGGTTGTCACGCCAATTGAGGCAGTCTTCACTTTATGTTGTCTTAGCCCAAGACAATCAATGGGGGAGACCCAGATTTACTCCCGACAGGAGAGATCAGACCTAGACACCAGATCAGATCAAATGGACTTGAGGTACGTAAGGTGTAAGGTGATGGAAACCCTAGATCTATGGATGACGTCACTAGATGAACCAAGGCTTTGGATCAGGGTTTAGGAGATATGAGATTTGATCCAAGTTAGGACACAAGTGACCTATGAGGCAAATACTAGATCTGGGGTTAAGGTACTAGCAAAAGGTGAAGATATCCACTGCCTTGGGAAGCATAACCAATGCAGAGAAGGTAAGAATAGGTTTGGGGCTATCTAGTACCGAGGGATGGACTCGAAAGAAGGTATGACAATGTCAAAGCACCCGAGCCACAAGGAAAGAGTCAAAACGCAAGAGGAAAAGGCAACAGGACGGGTAGCGCTAGGGTTTGAAGATCAGTGCCTTGGGATCTGGGCCAATGGAGTCACTTTTAGCCCAACGCTGAAGAAGAGCCACCTAGGGTTGGACCCGATCTACAAACACAAAAGTAGTTTTGTCGGAAAGGATCATATCATGAGAAAAGGAGGCAACATGCAAGGTAGCGCTAGGGTTTGAAGACTAGTGTTTTTCAGATCTAGGGCAATGGAGTCACTTTTAGCTCAGCGTTGAGGAAGGCCCACTTAGGGTTGGACCCGATCTACAAAACCCAAAAATGGTTTGCCCAGAGACTAAGTGGTTTGATCTATAATATTTTTTGGTTTTTTTATATTTAGGGTTTTAAGATAAAACTGGAGATGCAGACGCCAATGGATTGAGATCTGGAAGAGAAGCACTAACCTGTAGATCTTACCTGGAAAACCTTGTAGATGTCTTGATAATGATGATCCCTGCTATCTCGATCAATTTGAGAAGATTTGAGTGAGGTCTATGCCCAACGTTTTGCCCTAAGAAGCCACTGAGCCCTCTCTCCTACACAACAAACATCAACCATATCAGATTTGCTGCATCATGAGAAAAAAACAAATGCTACAGAAAAATAGCAAGATGAAATCATAGATCACATTGATGCTAATGAAAACCCCTTGATACGAAACGCATCCAAGCCAAGCGAGTTGAGGAAACCCTGCAAAAACGTCCAAGTTGAAGCCGCCCTCCTATAGACAAGACAATGTTTCCCGAAAAAATATATAGATCTCACACCAAATACCCAAATGCTAGGAAGCAAAAGATTTTCCAATCACCATCTAAGAACACCAGATGCAAAGGAGATCCAAAAAATTTCCACAAGGAAAGTTTTTCTATTATCTAGATCCAAGAGCCAAAGACCCCTTTACAAATGAGAAGCTCTCTCCTTTAAATAGGAATGAGAGAACCAACATTTTAACCACTTTTCAAATGGGTGGCTAAGATTAAAAGATACAAATGTTCTAATCAATGGTTGAGATGAGCTCAACATACAATACATGGATCAATACCAATGTTATCGGAACCGGACCGGTCATCGAACCGGCGAAGCCCAAAATGTGAACCGGATCGGAATCGGCAAAAAACCGGGTAAAAAACCAGCTGACTAAAAAATACATAAAATATTCATATTTTGTAAAAAACATATATATATTCATGTGCATACATATGAATCCAGACCACTAATACAAAAATATGCAAATTTTCTCATATATATAGCAAATATGGGTGCAAATATCCAAAATAGCACCTAGTGCAATACATCTCTGAGGTTCTGAACCAAAGTACATTAACAAAGAGGCTCCAAAGTACATCAACAAAGTTTTATTTTCTGGTTTTAAAAAAAAATTTGAATTTCCTGAGTCCCCAGTCCAGACCGGCCAGTTTTGACCGGTTCGGCCGGTTCCGGTCGGTTCTGGCCGGTTCCGTACCCGGTCTAGAAAAAAATCCGGTTTTTTGAAATTTTTTTGCTGACCGGACCGGCCAACCTTGTAAATCGGTTAGACCGGCCGGTTTTGCCGGTTCCAGTCCGGTTCCGATAACACTGATCAATACCATAAAAGTGGACTAAATCACCCTAGGAGAGGGGATCCCACTCAACAAAAATAAATGAAGCACATGGTGGTCCAGGGAGTGTTAACTAACTCCCTTTGGGTGTCCCCATGGCACAATTAAAATAATATAAATTTTTAGTTGTGAAATTGTGCCTCCTTGGGGAAATAATGAGCTTCCAAAAGCTCCAGAAAATAATATAATATGCCCGAAACATATATGTGGGCCCATCCAAGTGCTGCAATTGCTGGAGAAGAAGTGGAAGACATCATCCTCATCATCAGAACTCATCCCATGCCATTTCCTAGCCTTAGTAGCCCAAATCAAATTCTTCAGTAGCCATTTTAATTATTTTTTAATATGCCTCAGGAAACATGATATGCCAGAAACTGTCTCCTAGGGTGCCTACGTTATCCAACTGAGCCCACCAGGCTCTCTGGGAGGGGGGTAATATGGTACAAACAAGTGGCTGGACCCCCCATGCCTCATACAGCGCCCTAGGAGATCCAAGAAAAATATCTCCCTGCTCAGACATGCCATTTAGTATAGTAAAACTGCACCAGAAGGGTAAACAGAGCCTAATCATCTCTGCAAGTGCCCAGAACTGAAAACAAGTTGTCTCTTTGGACTCAGAGAGTCCAAATCCATCTAAGGTGTATACTCATACCCCCTCTAGGTCTCTGCATGATCATCTACAATCTCCAGATAGATAAAATAATAATCTATAAATGACCTTATAACCCGCAATATAACTCAGGCTAGCATCCATCTGCTGCAAGTGTTCATAGGTCAAGACATGCTCTACAAATCATTCAAAATAACACTTATAACAAGTAGTAATCATTTCAATGGCGATCTATCAACCAAATATAAATGATTTGATTTATTAATTATAACTCAGACCAGACTTTCAAGACCATACTCACTTCATACTTGTAATCAATTTGCTAGTGAAGGGTGAGGGCTAAACTTTACATGGCTAGGCCAAAGGGTGACTACCAACTTGACATTGTGACACTTCGGATATGGAAAGGGGATACTCACTCTAGCATATGACAGATAAGCAACACCAAAGGGGATGGCAATGCCTCACAAATGGGTGAGTTACTTTAGAGGTGCTTATTCACCTTGACAAATGCTCACAATCCAAATCAATACAAGTAAGGCCAGCAATCCTTAGATGTAACTTTAGGAACCATTGCTTTTTTTTTGGGCCTTTGATTTTCCATAGCCTTGGTCCATGTTTTTATTACACGGATTTTTATTATTTAGGCTTTATGCATTCATGTATGTTGAAAAACACTACTTTTCATGAATGTATTTAGATATTCTTTTCATTGTACTTCAAAGCCAATTTCATTAGGCTAGCCTTGCATTCACGTATGTTTAGAAACACTGCTTTTCATGAATGGGCTTTTTCATAAGATATTCATTTCATTTCCAAATACATTGTATTGATGGCAGCGCTACTTGTTTCAGGTTAGCCAACACAACCTAGGCAACTTAGAGCCTAGACACAAATAACAGGGAGGCTTGTCCAACAAAGGCTCTAGTGGGGAAAGGTCCTCCATGCCATAAGTCACGTAGTAGGTTGGGTTGAGAACATAACTGGAAGGTAATGGATGGGTGGAGACAAATGAATAATGAAACCAACACTAGCAAGCCAAAGTATGGTGAGATTGACTACCTCTATTCTCCTTAAGGAGGGTAAAACCAATGAGTATAGATCAAGAACTTCCAGGTCCGAGTAGGGACATCAATACATCCAAGTCCACATATTTATATGACCACTAGATCATGACACTAAATGCTAATACATATCACATGAATGAGTATAAGAGCAAATGATAACCATAACACAAGATAATATAAGCCGAGTCATAAACATGTAAATAATCCATCTGAACCAACATCAGTCCAATGAGAAAATACTGATACAACTTTGGGCACCAGTAAGTGCTCCGCAAATACATAAAGTGACTACATCAGTCTCCAAATCTAAGTGTCCTGAGACTCAGTCATGGCATGGGATAGTACTATAGTCCATCAATCAAATCATGATCCATCATAGATGCTCATCTTAGCATCTCATATGTAGGGGAACTGGTTGAAAAATGTATTGAAATCTGAAAAATGGAATATGGTAGCCCGGCTACTATATATGTGATAACAGGTTTTAAGCTAAACAACCAAAAGCTTCTAAGGATGTAGATAACATTGCTCATGAAAGGGTCAAAACCCCTAAGGTTTCAAAAAGAGCAACTGAGAAATCTCTTGACAAAGACCGAAAGGAGGAAAATTCACAAAAAAAGTTAAATGTCAAGAGGATTTCATGTTGAGCATGAGCCTATAGCAGAGGATAAATTGGAATCTATTTAGAACCAAGAAGCCTCAACCTCTGGAGTTAAAGTTGTAGCCACAAGGAAAAGACGCTGGTTAGTTGATATTGCCAAACTTATTGATGATTCTGCAAAGGGGCATAGTCAAGAAACAATGAAGCAAGGTATGTTCGAAAATCTTAATGTTGTTTCTGAAAAGCTTAAAAATATTATTACGCCTGAAATCGGTGGAAGAAGAGCCATGGCCCGAGTCATTAAAAAGTCGAGATTCAACATGAAAGTTGCCATGAACCCTAAATTTAAGAAAGACGTTGTAATTAGTGTTAAGGATTCTTCTAATGAATAGTGAATCCAAAAAAGCAGAAGAACTAGTATCTGATGTTTTGGACAAGATTGAGAAAGGCCTGCAAGCATTTCCAAATCTTCCAAAAGATGATTCTAGAGAAAATGAAGACTCAGGACTAGAAGGTTCAGAGAATAAAACATCTCTTGATTGTCTGAATTCTAAGAACAAAAGTAAAAAAAGGAATGCTCAAGAAAATGTTGGAACTTCTAAAAAATGTGAAATTGAAACAAGAGTCGGTCGATCTATGGATATCCCTATCGAGGAAGTTCATGCTGAAAGCATAGTAGGCATTGAAAACCTCCATAAAGAACTTCAACAATATAACGAACAAAATAAGCGTTTGAATGAAGCCAATGCTACAATTATACACGAAAATCAACTACTTATAAAGGATTTGCAAGAATTAAACGCAAATTATGATGAGTTAAGCAGGCTAGCACAAGAAGTAGTTAAAAGGAGGAAAGAAGCACAACAAAAGAATGAGGAGCTCTCTAAACAAAATGAGGAACTTCTTAAGAGACTCAGAGCGTTAGAGAAGGAATGTCTTCGACTGCAAAAAAGATCTCAAGCCTTGGATGGCTTGGAAGTCTTGGCAGAAGCTGCTCGATGTGTTTGATTAGCTGACATTAAGTCCTAGCAAAGTTCCACATTTTGACCCACGTGTAAGGAGAAGATCGAAGGAAATGTTAACTCCAAACTCAGTCATTTTTTGACAATGATTCCACATTTAAAATCCCAAGATTCGCTGTAAAGGATCTTGAGTGTAACAGTTTGTTAGTTGTGGAATTAACAGGTGTGTTCCCAAATGCATTACGAGGTTGCAACAGATGGATACCTACAAGATCGACTTGACTAATCCAGATAAGTCAGTAGTATGGATCGAATGGAGATTCTGATGCATAATTGTTAAATCTAATTTTGTAATCATAAACTGTCATATCTTATTCGATCCATGATTTTTGGATATAAAACTTTTCTAGAGACGAAGTCTTGTTATAAAATGTAAAAGATAGTATGATGGAGGGGGTTAGCATGTATGAGGGTCGAGAGAGGATATTGAAAGTCTATAAACTTAAGCTCTGTAAATTCTGTTTTGAAGGCCTGCTATTTGGAGTTGATATTTTGTATTTCATGAGCTAGGTTTTGCTATCTTTTAATCTGAATACATTTAGTTTAATTTAAACCATTGTCAACTTATGGAATCCTTTATAATGAGATGCTTATTATAAATGCCCATGCTCTGTCCTTGTATTCATGGTTTTTTTCTTATTTATAATGTTATTTTATTTTTATTTATTATTTATTTTTCTCTGAATATGATGCTACAATTTTGATGTATGATTGAACTGTTTGTTCTCCATATTTTCAATAAGTCTTGAACCTTGGTTATGTTTGAATCAAAGTTTTAAAAACCGGTCTAACCGGTTGGTTCAGTACCAAACCGATTCAAACCGGCAGGTAAACTGGATCGATGACCGGTTCGTTACCGAACCGGGTGACCAAACCGGTTTGACCGGCCAATTTTCGAACTTGATCGGCCGGTTATGACAATTTTTCATTTTTTATTTTTTTTTTCATTTTTTTAAAACTTTTAACATTTGTTTTTTATTTTATTTTTTCTTTTACCTAACCTATCCCTAACTTAAACTAGTCCCCACCCAACCCAACTATAAATAACAACTACAAGACCACTCACTACCTATTGTTTATTTTGTTTGATGTTTGGAGCAGTCTGGAGTGGAGTTGCTACAACGACAGCGTGAGTGGACAGAGGAGTTGACAGTGCGCAGTGGTAGTGCTGAGTTGGGTGGACACTGGATAGTGGTAATGCTCACTGCTGAGTTGGGTGGACAGTGGATAGTGCTGAGAGTTCTTATTGCTGAGTTGGGTGGACAGTTTATAACTTTGCAGAGGTACAAGTGTCAAGAAGTGGACAGTCTTCAAGAATCAATATCAGAGGTAAGTAACAAATTTATCAAAGTTTCTGTTTTATAAAAAAATTAAAATTTGTATTTATGTTAGTTAAAAGTTTACCAAAATTTTTTATTTGTATTAATTATTAAGCAGAGATCTCTTTTGCAAAATATTTATAATTTTAAACAATAATTTTATAATTTGGTATTTTACCAATTGGTAAAAGAGATTAATTGGTAAAAGAGATCCCCTATATTTTTTTAATTTTATAATTTTGTTCGTTGTGGTTTCAACTTTCAGCCTATCAGAAATGGCCCCAAAAGCAAAAGATTCGGCATGGGCCCATGCAGATGTTGTTGACGGGGTGATGTATTGCAAGTATTGCAAGAAGTTGATTAAGGGTGGTAGAATTTACAGGATTAAACAACACTTGGCTGCCATCAAAGGCCAAGTGAAGGTATGTGAAGCTCTACTAGATGTTATTGGACAAATTAGAGTTGATATGCAAGAACATTTTAAGAAGTTTGAAGAGAGTAAGGCTAGGCAAAGAGAGATAAAGGAAGAAGTAGGAAAGAAGAGGAGGCTTGTTGAAATGATGGGTGGGACCTATGCTTCGGGTTCAATTGAAGGCTCTTCAATGTTGCCCGCTCTTCTTATTACCATCCTATGTGAGATGCTGTTATAGCTGCTGGTAAGGGCTTCAAAGGCCCTAGTATGCATGACTTGAGGGGATCTCTTTTGCAAAAAGAGATAGTGTCCATAGATGAATACCTGAAGGATTTCAAACAGTCATGGGTCAGAACAGGATGCACTATCATGTTAGATGGATGGACCGATTAGAGGGGTCGTACTCTCATAAGCTTTCTTGTCTCTTTCCCATGAGGAACCATGTTTTTGAGATCACGTGATGCATTTGATCAGGTGAAAGATGCAAATATGTTATTTTGTCTTTTGGATGAGGTTGTTGAGGAGGTGGGGGCAAGTAATGTTGTACAAATCATCACAGATAATGCCTCTAACTATGTTCTTGCTGGTAAGATGTTAGAGGAAAAGCATAAAACCATATTCTAGACTCCATGTGCGGCACATTGCATAGACCTCATGCTTGAGGACATATGCAAATAGGATTGGATCAAGGACACTATAGAGCATGCCAAACGCATCACCAAACACATCTACAACCATGGTTCGGTATTGAGCTTGATGAGGAGACACACACAGGGCAGGAAGCTTGTTAGGCCTGCAGTTACTAGATTTGCAACCCACTTCCTCACGTTGCAATCTCTCCTTTCCCAAGCACAGAACTTGGAGAAAATGTTTTCGAGTGATGAATGGAATTCATCCCAATGGGCCCACAAATAAGATGGAAAAGACACCAAGAAAATAATTAAAAGCTCTTCATTTTGGAAAAGAGCAGCAGAGGTTGTGGCAATTACTGAGCCACTTGTTAAGGTGTTGCGGTTGGTTGATGGGGAAAAATTGGCCATGGGCTAAATTTATGAAGCTATGGATCAAGCAAAGGAGAAGATAAAGGAAGCATACAAAGATAGAGTGGCCAAGTATGGGCCTATTTGGGAGATCATTGATAGGAGATGGAACAATCAACTCCATCGCCCTATACATGCAGCGGGGTATTTTCTTAACCTAGGTATTAGTATAGAGAGCATATTGATCCAGATTCGACTGGGGAGGTAGCAGATGGATTGTATTCTTGCCTTGAGCGCATGGTCCCAAATGAGACAGACCAATTGGAGATACATTGATAGATCAACTCTTTCACCGCCGCCACAGGTACCTTTGGCAATAATGTGGCTAAGATTTCAAGAGAGGATGACCAACCAGGTAAACATTTTCATTGTTTGATTAACTTCTGTTTTTAAAGTTTAATGTTTAAGTTGCAACTCTTAAATTGTAAATAGTAAATAGTAAATAATGCAATTCTTAGCCAAATTTACAATCGAATTTGTTGAATTAAGTTATTAACTACCTTGACTCTTCACATTTGCAGCACAATGGTGGAAGGCATTTGGTAACCATACTAAACTATTGCAAAGGTTTGCAATTCGGGTCCTGAGTCAAACCTGCAGCTCTTCTGGGTGTGAGCGCAATTGGTCTTTGTTTGAGCGGATTCACACAAAGAAGAGAAATCGTTTAGAGCAGAAATAGTTAAATGATCTAGTCTTCATGTAGTACAACCTCCGACTTAGGCGCAACCAATTGATGAGCAAAAGACCTGATACATATCCCATTGTGTTGGATGATATAGATCCAACCTCAGATTGGGTAGTGGAGACCCAACTGCCAGAGTTTGGTGATGACATAGATGTTGAGCTGGAGAACTTGCTGGATGTTCAGTTGGATGCAGATCCTTTATTGCCGATGCCATTAGTTCATACAGGTGTAGATGCTGAGAGAGCAGTGCCAGGCATGGCGGGCACTAGTCGATCAGGACCTCGTACTTATAGTCGTCAACGACGTCAACATTCAGCCAGTACTACTACTTCATTAGCAGATGACTTTGATCTTGAGGAGCCCGAGACTGAGCCAGATCATGACGCCTTTGCTAGTCCTTCTGGTTCTTCTTCTAGTTCTAGTTCTAGCAGTGTTGCCGAGTTTGATGATGATCATTGATGATGTATTATGTAGTTGATTATGTAGCATGTTTTTTGGACTCTCCAGGCCATATAACCTTTACTATGTAGGGCCTAGCCGCCTAGGCCTCATGGATTATGTATTTTGTTCTAGTATCCTAGATATGTTACATGTATTATCATTTATGTATTGCACAGAGTACAATCACAGACTCCAGATTACAGTACACTTTGTGCCATTTTGATATATTGACTCTTATATGGTATATACATGAGTAGATTTTGGTTATTTTGTCTTCAATGCCTTGGAATCATGGATTATAATCTTGAAAATGTTGTTTTTCTTTAAAATTAAAAATTTTATGTATTTTTTAACAAACTGATTCATTAAATTCAAATCGGCCGATTTATGACCGATTCATTACCGATTCCGATTCCGAGTTGACCCTTGACCGATTCCGATTTTTAAAACTATGATCTAAGTATTTTTTTCATTTTGGTCTTTTTGTGGGTGGAGGGGCATCGAAGGAAAATGAAATTGAGCATGTCAATTTGTTAAAGTCTGTTGTTTGCATTGAAATGTGTTGATTGTGCAACAGATTTGATTAGGAATGAATGCTAAGTAAAATTTATTTTAATTTGAGTATTAAATTAATTGATCCATTATTGGTCTAATTACAAAATCTTTGTTTTTGGAACTATACTATAATTCAATTCTCTAGCAAGTTTTGTTGTTACAATAAATTTTCTTTGCAGATGCTTCCGTTTTTTTTATCTTGATGATGAGAAGAAACTGTGTGTACTTAGTTGTTACATTTATGTGCAGGTCTTCGGGGATATGTTCATATGCTACCGGTAAGAAATAAATGGTGATGCGTTGATTGGACCTATGATTGTTCTTATGCTCCATAATTGTGACAATATGCATTTATTTTGCTTGTGGTCTTGGAGGTTGATGACACACTAGGCTAATCTGTTCCTGTTGTACAGTTGAGCATCACAGGTAGAATCAAGTTCAACACATTCACAAGATGAGATACATGCATGTTATGCCAACTTTGGTTCTTTTATTCTATTGGATGTTGAACAATTAGGAGAAAACAGGCGAAAGTCGGGAAAAATATCGACACCGCGCTAACACAAGAAAGTTTCTTGGGGACATTAGAATTTTACTGTCTTCAATGCTCTTATATAACTACCAAACATGCTGAATAACTGGTTGAGTTATGGCGAGTCTCTGTTTGGGCGGTATTTTGATCTATATTTCTTTGTTGAATCATCTTTTATTTGTCTAAAAGGTTAATGTTGTAATGCCAATCATCTTGTATGGGTAGACTACTAAATAAGGGCATTATAGTGCTACTTCCCCTTCCTAGAGCAAACTGTTATTTTTATTTTTATTTTTATTTTTCGTTCAGAAGAAAATGGTTGTATCATCCAACTTGCACAAAGTGGTACATTTAGTCCACAACAGATGCAAAACAAATGCTGAAACAGAGCATGCCATCATTGTAGCCTAAAACATACCTAACCTACTGCATCTAAAAACAGTTGAAACTATCTAGAGAGATGAAACAAATGAAAAGACTTTAAACCTTCCCTTTACTTGGCGTGAGAGTCACATAGTCCCTAATAAGCTTGCTTCCCTTCTTTTCTTTGGCTCACTTAAGTAACAAGTTCATCTTGTCTGTGAACTCCAAAGCAGACAAGTCCTCTTAATGTCCTGATTGTCATTAAGATTTCCAGAAGCGTTCAATTCCCTTCCTTCTTCATCTGATCCATCATTTCCTTCAGCTGATCTCTCTATGAAGGACACTGGGTGAGGCGACCAACAATTCCTGTTTTGAGGTACCAATGTTAGTTTTTTCATCAGTGAAGTCATAATTCTTCTCTTTCTCCCAACAGTCTTGACAGATCATTCTGGACAGGAAGCTTCCAAGTGTGCATAGTCAAAACACGATTTCCATTTAAATGCAAACTGTTCATAGTCCAATTTTTGTTTCCAGATGTTATCTTCCACCTCAATCCTCATTTCTTCAGGGAAATCATATGTGAAATGAAAATCCTTTTCAACACAGCCTAGCATAGGTTGTGATATGGCTTCTAAGAGTTTTAGGGGAACAATAATGAAACTTCTCTAGAGCATTGTTAATGGAGGTTGGAGACTGCTCAGAACTGCAAAGGCAGGTTGGGAAGCTTAACCCACATTGGAGTTGAAGTCAAAGTGTCTGTGGAGGTATCAAAAGTGGGGTACTAGGATTTCAGGCATACACAAACGCATCCCAAAAACCAAGGCCCAAAGTGAAGGATGCATTCCCTATCCTAAGTAGAGTCAAACTCCACACTGAAGAATCCACATGCACATTGGTATGCAAGCTTCTTTCTGAAGAAGGGCTCTCCAAACCTGAGAAACCATTGATGTAGGTTCATGCAGCAGGACCAGAACCCATTAAAAATGACATATTATACCAGGAGCTAAATAAATTTCTCTTGATCTAGAATCTCCTGGCCAAGGGAAATGACGGGGATTGATGCGATCCTCTGAATAATGAAACTGTCAAACAGTTTCCAAATTGCTTTGAACGTCTTTCCTGACACCCTGGACCAAGAAACTCTCATGGGGACGACTATGAGTCAATCCAAAAAGGGAAGGTCAGGGGTGCCATTTGAGTATTACAGGGTGGGCTGGATGGAATTTAGAGCCGCTACCAAAACCAGGGCAGTGCACACACAAACTGTAGGGCCTCCACCACTATTTCAATCCAAACTCAAATGATTGCTACTCCATCCACTAAATAATTTTTTTGTCTGCTACTAAGTGGCCGGAATGCTCCTCTCATTGGTTGCAATATATGAAATTTCGATAAATTTATGCAAATATTATCTTCCAACAGGCAACAAGATGAACAAAAGCAGATATACTAGATCAACCAGAAGAGGTACTATTAGAGCAATGGTCTAAATCTTGAAATCCCAGAGCTGTGTGCGCTGTTACTCCATCGAAAACAGAAATATAGTGCTTCTTGCAGACTGCAAACACATTAATCACCCCAAAAATCTTTTATTTTAAAAACAAGCATTAGAAAAATAAAATAATATAAGTATAGCCAAAGGTGTTAGCTGAACTGGTTGTCATTATGCAAATAATATCCTCCAACAAGATGAACAAAAGCAGATATGCTAGATCAACCACAAGAGGCGCTGGTAGAGCAATGGTCTAAATCTTGAAAGCCTAGAGCTGTGTGCGCTGTTACTCCATCCAAAACTGAAATATAGTGCTTCTTGCAGACTCCAAATACATTACCCACCCCAAAAATCTTTCATTTAAAAAAAAAGCATTAGAAAAAAAAATATATGTATAGCCAAAGCCTAAAGGTGTTAGCTCAACTGGTTGTTTTCAATGTCGTTGGGCATTTGGCTAGTTCCGTGCCAGTAGGTGACTGGTTCGAATACCCCTGGGTGAGGTGCACTAGTCTACGCCAATGGGTTTACTGTTGAAATTTCATTTGCACTGGGCAATTAATGCAAATATAAAAACCCACCTTCTTCCGAGGAGGTTCCTTGGATCTTAACACTAGAGCCTTTAGGGCTGTTGTAAATAATGTGTAAAACAGCAGCAAAAGTTGAAGTTAATGTTACAAATATCGTGTCGGCGAATATATTGCCGAGGGTCCAAAAAGAAATTATTGGATTTTTTGGTGAAAATGTCGGCAAACATCGACAATATATTGGCAAAATAAAAAATATTAAAAAATACAAAAATGAAAAAAGTCACATTATATTCGAAAAAATAGGCAAATATTGCGATAAAATCGGGGAAAAAATCGGGGCAATATATTGCCAATATATCGCCAGTGAATTAACATCGCGATATATCGCGATGTTTGTAACAAATCACAATAATTCACTTCTAGTAGCCCCAAAATTCATGGCAATTCAAGGAGAAAAGATATCTATCATTTCAATGTGGTGACTTCACACGCATAAACCAGATCTGAAAACTCTTAAACAATTAGATATAACAACAAACACAACAAGAATAGATGGCTGTACCTTAGTGTTAAGTCCCTTTAACAATTTTCTCTTTAGTATGTCAAATCAGCAAGACAATTAAGCACTTAAAATAACCATCCTAAGAAGATAAAATGCTGAAATAAAAACTGCAATATACACAATGTGGACCATTGGAAATCTCATATATACACTCAATGAATGAAATACATACATACCTTGGCCTCCTCTCAAAGCTAGGACAAAATCTAGCCACCTAAGACACCCTATCTTGGGTTAGTCCACAAATCCTAGCTCCTCTAAGTGCAAGAATCCCTCCAACACTATCTCCATCGCAATACGTCCTCCTATTCTTCCCCAAATACATCCAAGGGTTTCCAAACCCTAATTTCTAGCCTCCAAGGGATGAAACCCTAACCCTAGAATCCAATATGCTCTAAGAGAGAAAGAAACCCTAGTGCCCTAGAGAGAGATCAAATGTACTAAGAAGAATCCCAAGAGAGAGAAATTGCCCACTTTCTCCTCATATGCTCCACTAGGGTTTCCTCATGAACTCTAACGCATCACTAAGGGAGCACTCCAAAGAAGAGATACAAATGAATATGTGGTGTGATGTGTTTTGTTTGGAAAGTCTCTCTCCTTCCTCTATTTATATGAGAGGTAAGGGAGGCCAACAATATAACACAATTCAACTTAAGCCTTACTCCATTAGGGAAACCACCCCCTCCAAGAACATTGTCAAATCCCTAGGTGTCCTCAAGCCATCTCCAATCCTTTGAACAGGGAACCAAGCTGCCAGTGACTGCCACAAGCCATCTAGGGCTTGTAGCCCTCCTTTACAATGCACAACTCTTCTCATATCCTGTAGGGCATTATCCCACTAGGCGACTCCTCCATGTGGCATGCTATCACCGATTATGTAGCTGCACCTTGAGGTTATCCTATTCAAGACAGTAGATCGGAGGCAACCACCATAGTGACCTGCAAAGGTCCTGGTCCTGGTCATCAGACGAGTAATTGATTGTCACACCAATTAGTTCCTTTGTCGCTTTAGGCCAACTACCTGAGACGACCAAGGGAGAGACCCTAGTCTCTCCTTGTAGAGAAACACTGACTAACAAGACACCCAAATAAGGATTCAAATAACTAAGACACAAGATTACTTGTCAAGCAAAAAGAAGCGCTAGGGGTGGATAACGGAGATGACCCTAGGGGGTTTTGAGTTAGTGAAATGAAATAATCCCCAAAGACAATTTCATATTTGATTTATGATTGCCCAACACTAGATCTAATCTTGGATAGAGGATAAGGAGAATACATGCAATACAAGCAATCAGAGACAAACCACCGACCAAAACTAGCTATTGCCAGTCACCTAGGGCACACTTAGAGAATAGACTAGTGCTTTAATCATGGGAAAATGGAGTCAATAATGCATAAAGATTAGTCTCTAAAGGTTTTAAGACATGGCTACAAAAACCCAAGTGATAGATTTCACTAGTCCTAGGTAGAATGGCTTGTGTGACAAAACTAGGGTTTTAACAAGTAATTTATTTAGATGGCTCCTGGCTAAAGTTTGCAAACGGAAGAAATGCAACGACTTACTTGATGATTGAAGAGAAGAATTGAAGTGGTGAAGTTTGTACTCTCAATGTCCAAGTAGAAATATCTCGGTGGAAATTTAACTTCACTGAAAACGCCCCCAAGTGACCAATGCACCCCTCTTACATGTCAAACAAAGATTTGATCAGTTTATTTTCAAATGAATAGGAAGAGAATAAGCAAGAAAATAACAAAGAATAATGATGGACAATAGTGACAAAATCACCTCCTCTCAAAATCGATTTTATAGGAGCAAGAGTGGATCTTCTCCAAGTGATGTACCCCTCTCCCAGTTGCCTTCTTCCATGCAAACAATGGTTGAAACAAAATACTCGAAATTGCCACAAAAATGCTAATGCAATGGAGAAACAACAACAGTCACTATCTCAAACGATCATCCATAATCACACAAGTATTGGATCTAGAAGAAGTTCTCTCTATTCACTTGTTCAAATGCCAACAATTCTTTTACAATGAGGGGTCCTCTCTCTTAAATAGATTCAAGAGAGACCAAATCCCTCACCAACTTTTAAATGAGTAGTTGAGATTAAAAGATAGATAAGTGATAATCAACGGTGGAGATTATATCTCACATATACATGGATCAACTAGACTAAGTGAGGAGGGCGACTTTCCCTCATAACACCCAAGTACATAATAAAATGGTATAACATGATAATACATAAAAAGGGGTCACCTAGGGGCCAAATGTGCCTCCTAGGGACATAACATAATATCCCACAGGGTACATGGTACTCAATACATGATACAACATTTCAAAAAGTCGCCCTCCCTAGGAAGTGCAATTTGCGCAAGAGAGGCAAAACATAGAGTGCTGATGTCGAAGATGATAAACTCAAGTGGAAATGTGCCTGGATACCCTTTGGAGCATAAGAAACATAATCCAAGTCAAATCGTTGCCATTCACTAGCCCATCGTTTCACTTGCTAAGCGATGGTCACTTTGATCATTTATAATTAATCTGCTTGAAATGCTCTGTAAATACTCAATATGCACATAACGTCATCTTCCGCTGCCCGAAATAAAAATCTGATTGTGCCAATTTTAAAAACAAATAGCAATTTGGTAGTACTCATTACTCGTACCCCAAAAATGATTTTGGTGGAAGGCCTTCAAATATTTTTTTCAAAATTTAATAAAATCTGGTTCATTTCATTAAAAAATTCACCTAGTTATTGTATTGAACAATTTTTTGCTTTTCTAAAGCACTAGAATGGTCTAGATGGCTTCCAAAGGCACCAAAATACAACAATTGAAAACTTGTAGCCATATCTACCTACGGGCCTTGCCTGTTGAGCAAGTCAACGGAGTTGACCATGCCAAAATTGATCAAAATAATGGCTGAGCCAAAAACTGAGTGTCTCTGCATGCAAGAGGTGTAAGTAATACATTTGTAATCATGTTAGTAGCAGACTAAAGGCATTAGTTGCATGGAACAATGGTGCTCGTTACAACAAATCCATAAATAAGAATTTTAATTAAAACAATTGCATGATTAATAATGAAGTCCCTACCATATACTCACTTTCACATTCAATCCAATCTACACAAAAGATCATTCCTCATTAAGATGGGTGAAGTGGAATGCAAGAAGGCTAGGCTTAGTGATATAGCTTGACTTGTTGGACATACTTGATAGACTTTCAGAGATAAGGGGATGAAGAAAACCATGGTGGCATATGCAGGACAAAAATCACTAGGGAAAGGAGGCGTCTCACAAATGGGTAGAGTGCTTGAGCGGCACCCGATAGACTCTAACAAACAACCTATAACTCACTTCCATGCTTGAATCAGGCTTCATGAGGATCTTTTCTAGAACCATGTGTTGAGTGCACAACTAACTGTAACTTTTATTTTAGGTTCTAGGGGACTCTTAGAAATAGTAGTCCCTTACTCCATCTCACTTCCACGCCCTTTTGGGCCCCATGAGGAATGGCATTACATTTTTATTTCATATGATGGCCATTAGTTATTTTGATTTTGCATTTGTTCCACATTTGCTTTTTATTTAGTGCTTTTTTATTTCATTTTTAGCCTTTTGGCTTGCATTTCTTTAAATATAGCATCAGTCACATAGATGCATGTAATGATGATAGGATACTAGATTACTTGCTTTGAGAACTAGTGGGAGAACAACCCGATGGACAACATGACCCTACTCCACACCAAAACATCGGGGGAAACCGACCAAAAGTGGATCGATGGTTCAGGCCATTCTGCCACACACTCAAGAGCCGAGACACAGAAACATGGAGTCTCTCTGGGCATAGAGGTCACAATGGGGAGGGTCTTCAAGCACATCAGTCTTATCTACGCCAAGGGTTGAAGTTTGCAGGTACGAAGCAAATGGATGGACAGATGAACAAGTGAAAGTGGTTCAAGGAAAAATGGAGAATGATCTAGTTTGTATAAAGGCTAATACTACTAGTGAACATATATCGAAGTCTTAACATCAAAATCACTTAACCATTAGAACTCACAAGTCTACTGACAACCGATAAACAATGATCACCAATGCCAACTACACATGCCAAGTCACATCTTACTAAGATGACTAAGAAACACCATAAGTAGAAACCTCATACCATATACCTGCTTAGTTAACTGCATCTGGATTTGGAATACCTCTGACTGCTTGGAGGGCATAAAAGATATATCATTTGACTATTCTGCTGCTTTGATAAGTGAACCAATGGCCTAACAAATGTCCCTCAGGGATCATGAAGAGGGCTCATAAGTGACAAGGAGACTCTGATAACACTGCTTCGAATGGTTTAGCTCCTGCTGAATGCACTCTGCCAATGATCTTCATTGTGGCACTGAATGCTCAACTCATGTAAAGGAATGGCTTTAGCTTGGGACAACTGGTCTGGAAAGTGGTAGTAGCCTAGCTACTATAAGTGTGATAACATGTGGCTCCTACTGGGACAAGTGCTCTAAGGGAGAGAGTGCTTGAGAACCTCAGAATCTCTAATCCACAACACCCCTCAGATCATCCAACAAACATGCACCTGGGACATCTGCATCTGGACATCTACATCATCATCAATAATATACCTATTCCTGCACAGATGCAAACACTATACCAATTTCACAGACCGGTCGTCAGTAGATCACATATGATATATAAAATCATTATTATGAACATAAACTATGAGTATGAATATATTTTAATTATGTTTTTATGAAACGGTGCATTACGTAAGGATGTAGCTTTAAGTCAAGGGTCACCATAAAGATCTATATATGTGTCCAGGCCATTCATTCATCTTTATTCAGTAATATTAATATATATATATATATTGATACAGTCTTGTATATTTGATATTTTAAAGCTTCCGCTACGTTACATTAGTATTAGAGCTTTGGAATGTTCCTATGGAAGAAATTAGAGAGTTGGTCTTACAATTAAAATCAAACTTCGATAGGGCAACATAAAGGGAATATCACGAAACAAATGAAAAACACTAGGTTGAAGATGATAAGTGTAATCTTTGGGATTTTTCTGAGGTATTTGATCCCACTCCTACTCTGTTAGATGAATCATCGCCTGATCAAGCGAAGACTTCAACTAAAGGGTCAACCTCGAGGGTTCTCAAAAATAAGGATTCGTCGCCTTCCAATGGTATTGATAGGAAGATCAACAAAAAAGGAAATAGTAATTCTGACGAGATCGAGCTGTCGGATAAGGATGTGGAGTTCGTGCAGAAGAATAAGCGATATACTGGATTCCTCTACAGATTGGACACTGAAACGATCACCAAACAAGATGTGGGGATTGTTGTTGATGATTCCAAGAAGGATTCCCTGGAATCTTTCTATGAGTAGAGGTTGAAGAAAAATTCTTCATCCTCTTCTTTTGCCCGAGTGACCAACACCAATTATGGGTTGAAAGTAGACCCTATGGATGCACTTCTTGTCAAGACCTTGTCTGGACAACTGCATTGCAAAATAGCTTCTAGGGTTTCAAGTCCCATTCAACATCAGGTAGAAGGGACTATTGTTGAGAATGATGCAAGTGAAGACATTTGCGTTGGACAAACCAAGGAAAAGCTTACAAAAGCTGGAATAAGAAAAGAGTTGAAGCAATCAAATGGCAGGCTAAGATACAAGCAAAAACAAAAAGGCAATATAGCAAGGAAAGCAAAACATTGAAGTCAACAGTGATGGAGGAACTGGAGAAGGATCTTACTGTAGAAGAAGTGGTTGCTCAATGAAAGGCCCACATAGTAGAGATTGTAATAGGGCTACTTTCTAATCCAGAGAAAAATATTTCAACTTTGAAGGAATTGGTAGAAATGTGCAGTGACAAGAACATGAACATTTCAAAACTTGCAGTCTTTTTTGCTGCGGCTGTTTTTGTAATGTTCCATTATGGATAAATAAGGGATTGACCGAGGACATTTAATACCTGGAGCATATTAGAGGGCCATCAGAGTTAATATCATAAAGCATGCAGGGCTTATTTCTTTAGTCTTAAGTCAACCATCAATTAGAATTGCATGAATGCAAAAAGTAAAGTGCAAACCCTAAAAGTGACATGCAAACCCTAAAAGTGACATGCTAACCCTAAAAGCTATATAAGAAGGTTAGTTAAACCAAAAGGATATCATTGTTATTATTCATCTTTTTGGGAACAGGTTTTGGGAGCTCGGTGAGCTACTTAGGGTTTAAGGTGGATTGCCTTGACCTAATTAGATTCGATGGTGAAATCTATCCACCCTAACCAATTGCTAGGGTGAATCATCCAGATTCACCAGTGTGTACATCATTGCATCTTAAATCTATTATGTTTAGGGCAGCGTTGGAGCCTCTTCACAACTGTGCGCATCCATTCAAGATTGAGCAGTATTCTCCTTCACTATCTAGGGCACATTCATTAAGCATTCAAAGCAGCAAATCTCTATCAGCTGCTGTATGGTCGTTTATTGAGGATGTGAATATCCTTATCCTTTAAGATATACCCAATCAAGCATTGGGAGAGCAGATCATCAGTTATTAGGGCTACGTGGGAAAAGTATAAAAGGCATGGACAGTCTCATTCAGTCAAACCAAAATAGCGATTACTCATCTATATCAGCCTCCAACTTATAGTAGGCTGGGCGTGACCTCTCTATATTTGGGTGTCATCACATACAAGGTTCTGCCCATACACTACAGCTTGAGCAGTCTCCATCATTCAGGAAAGGCAGCGACCTCTGATATTGTTGACATCAATCTCATAGTGGCACGATCTATTAGTTATAGCAGCGATACATAAATTTGGAGGTCAGATCTATCATAAGGAAGTCATGTTGCCCTTTTGGAGTTGCATGCATTACATTCAGGTGTAATTTGCAGTGATCATTAAGACCCTGTAATTACCACTCAAGCAATTCAACTATTGAGGGAGTAATCCGCTATTATACTCAGGTTTTTACGTTGATTAAAGCTTGGACCACTGCTGGGCTGAATTCCACAATTTAAAGGTTGTCATATCTAATACATGCACACTTGGCAGATGTGTTATTGCAGCTGTTCCAGCCATATACACCATATTATCCACTGGGTTTAAAGCCTCTACAGTTCACTTACAGGATTGGAAATAAAGGTATTTTGTTAATGATTCTCCATGATAATCTGACCATTTATATGTTGTTAAGTCATCTACAGGACTGTTTATTTAGTTGCATTCAGATCTGAGTTTTAAACACTTTTCATACACCTGAGTATCATCCAATTTCTCAAAGTTTGAGTACATGTATACTTACATCAGCTGTTGGCAATCTTAAGTTGAATATCATGGGTTTTGTGATGTTTATTCATTCTACTATTGCATGCAATTAATCTTTGGATAAATACATATTTACACCAACCAAGCAAACCAACAATCAACCAATAAAATGGTAGTTCTATGCTATGTTACCAGAAACGTGACGGATGTCTGCGTTTTTTGAGAAAACGGAGTAGAAACGGGGGACGGAACGAAAACCGCCGTTTTCTACGGCCGTTCCCGTTTCTACAAAGAAAAAACGGTTTCTTACAAAACGAATTGTTTCGTACAACGATTTCAACAGAAACGATTTTCCAAACTCGGTCCGTTGCTAATGGTTTCGGGTTAATTGTAAGATCGTTGAGCAATTAATGAATGGTAGTTGGCAAGTCATCCTTGACGTAAATGCAAGAGTGATTGAGGTTGAGTGTCTACTAAGGAAGCCTGCTGCCCGCTTCCTCCCGCCATTCAGCTTCATTGAAAGTTCAAACACATATGCAGTTACGCTTTTACCTTTCAGTCAAGTGACAAGTCTGTGTTGGCTGAGAATCGAGATCCCTGTCAAGCGAAAAACAGAACCGAGAACAGAGCTGGAGCAATGAGATTAGTTTGAAAGAATCGACAAATTGCTAGTATGTCAATAGCCAGGTATGGAAATCTTAATTCTATGTGAATGTAACTGAGACTCTGTAAATTAGTTTGGTCATTGAGTTTCTTTGTAAATCAAATTTCTTTTACTAAACAACATGCTAAATTGCTAATAGAGTTACTGCGTTCAAGTGTTGTAAGCTGAAGTAGTTAATCAAAGAAATAAGTTGATGCTAAATTGCTAATAGAGTTACTGCGTTCAAGTGTTGTAAGCTGAAGTAGTTAATCAAAGAAATAAGTTGCCAGAGTTGCTTTTAAAATAAATATAGACTCCTCCCAACAGAATCTTTCCACCCTTAGTTACTTTTCTCTTTATATTATCAGTTGACCTAGATTAGTTAGATTATCTAGCCGTGGGGAATTTCTCACCGCTCATGTTTCTGACCACTCTATGCGCTGCTAGATATCTCAGTCTCAGTCTTGGTGCTTAGGTTTTTAGCCATTAGTAATCCTAAAATTTCTATTCAAGCTAGTAGGATGGAAAGGTGGGGTTACTGGCCATCACATACCCATTGTTTGGGCAACACACCAATAAGTTTGAAAACGCTTTAGTTGTAAGATGGCGCTACATCATTAATTACCAACCTATTTCAAATTTTAAACTGCTATCTATTCATTCAATTTGAAGATTAAAGGAATGTTGGACATCCCCAACATGAAGAATATGAGAGCTGGGTGCCAATTTCTTCACACCAATCTCATCCACAACAGTCAGAGAGGCAGATCTTTGCACTCGTCGATGTTCTTGCTGGTAGTATCCTCCCCTGTAAGAAACTCTTCACCTAGTACTTCTCAGGTTACTTTTCATCCGGCTTGCTCCATTCCACAGAGACCCCTCCTTGAAGGGGATCTATAGCTCATCTAGTTGGGGATTGCGGGAAGATTCAGAAGCCGATTCAGGAGATGCAATATATGTTGAGTCGGTTGATTAAGTTGTTTATTCTGACCTTGATTATGCAGTTGATCCATGCGCAGTTCCAGTTCCATGTCCAATTGGAAAACCCATTGATGGCAGGGTATAAGCATCAAAGCCCACAGAGGCATAGAGACAGTAGTTTACCTAGATTCAGTGAATAATGCTGAAGAGAAAAAAGCATAGGTAGCTAAGCATGCAGCAGAATCAATAGAAGAAGCAGTTTACTTCTCTGCATCTGAAAAAAGAACTGCAGCATATTAAGTTATATACAATGAGGATTCACAAGTCGCTGCTAAGGCGTCGTAGGCAGAGGTAGCATTAGAAAGAGCAATGAAAGAAGCCGTTTAGGCAAAACCCCATTGGCATGTGAGTCTAAAAGTTTATTTGTTGTATTAATTTCTATTTGGTATGTTGTTAAGAAATTCGTGAGTTTATAGCCTTGGAATGAATAAAATCTCCAACCAAGAGGTCATGGGGTTTTAATTTTTAAGCACTTATCAGCTCTCCCAGTATAGTTCCGTGGTTGAAAATTTGGAATAATTGGAGATAAACTAAATCTGTGACCATAACTTTATTTAAAATTTAAAGTAGGTGCTCGGTAATTTGATATTAAAATTTATTGAATTTAATCAAACTTATTTGGGGTATGGATGATAAAAAATCTCCAACCAAATTTCACCAAAAGTTAAAACGTTATCCCATGCACCTCAAGTTATTTAACTGTAGGAAGTCATCTTATGGTAGTTATTCTAATTTCTGGCCAATATTGCTAGGTGCCATGTTAACAAATTTTTCTAAATACAGGGTCAAATATTGATTCATTCATATGTAATATCTTTGGATCCATGATCCATCTCACAACTGGATCTTGATCCCATGATGATCTTCCACTTAAGGTGTTACAAAACAATGCTGAAGAAATGTTAGATAACACCGGAGATCATGTTCCCAAAGTAGTGGCTTTGTAATTGGATAACCTCATTCACCATCGAAGCAAGTGAGCCTGAACATCTAGATTATTAGGGTTATTTGCATTTTTCATTGGACAATCTTTGCTAGAAGAAACTTTTGAGATATGCCTAAACAACATAATACATGTAATTATCAACATTGTTATTTTCATAACTTTTTTCTTTTGTTATACTGACTTTTAATTTATCAGTACAAAATTTCAACAACATATTCTGATTGTTGCATTGAATTTTCTTTGGATATACATTCACTCCAGATCTATCTCTGTGATTGTAGTTGTCTTTTTGTTCTTTTTGGTTTGGAGGTTAAAATTAAGTAATAAAAACTTCTATCTCATGACTTGTTCACATTTGTTATTCATTTGAAACATTAATGGGATATTCACTTTTAAGTTCATTATAGGATTTGTATCATTTGTTATTCATTTGAAACATTAATGAAATATTCACTTTCAAGTTTATTATAGGATTTGTATTTTGATCAATATTTCTTTTGCAATTTACTTTTGAAGTTAGTAGGGTTAGTTATGATAGTTGGGTTTTTCATAGGTTTTCTGCATCATAAAAACAGAGGTAAGATTTTAAAATTAAGAGGAATAAATATTTAAACGTAAAAAGGGCATCCATTTTGTATGAAGGTATCTCACCTCATCCTACACTCTCATAATCTGTATGATCCTTTAATACATATTTATATATCTCTCCTGGAATTTTAAGAGGAAGACTATAAAAAAACATATACATTTTCTAATCCATTCTTCAGTGGTAACAATTCTGAAAATTAACAGCAAGAATTTATAGGCATAACAATTTAGAAAAAAAGGATGATTAGAATATATTTCATGTATGACATTGAAAAAATTGATGTTCCTTTACTTGCTCTTAACCACAAGCAACAATCATGGTCCTAAATCCAAATCTGAAAACAGGGTATATGGAAAAATAGAGCAAAACAAAATTGTTCATTGTGACTGAATTTGTTTATTAAAATTCTGGAAACCTTATTTTTGTTGTTTTTCTCTCTCCTCGTTTGTTGTATGCGAAACCTGTAAACTCCGTTTCTCGTACCGTTTTCGTTTCTCGTTCCGTTTCCCGTTTCTGGTTTCTGGTAACATAGGTTCTATGTACAAATCCATGAACAAAAAGGCAAACCTCTAGTTTGGGTTATTACAATTTTCAAGGACATTATTCCAGGTTGCTGCATGAGGCTTTCCACAAAAAAGGAATTGGAGATGAAATTTTCTAAAAAAAAAAAAAAAAACGCGCAATTATGAATCTTTGTATAGCCCTTTTTCACCTCGATCAATTCCTAAAAGGTTCCCCAGAGTTTCAGTAAACATGGTTGGCTTTCAGTATTGAGATGAATCTCTTGACATACATTCATGAAATAATCGAATTGGCAATTAAGCAAAGAGAGTCCCCACTGGCTTCATCTTTCTGCCAATCGCTGGTTGCTTACACTGAACATTGCAAAGTTATTCTACCAAAAGGTGGGAAAAGCCGACCTAATGACGAAGAAAGAGTATCGGCTCTACCGATCACTCCTCAACAATACAATAGCTCACAATTTTGATCAGTTAAAAGAGCCCGTCAAATTTATATTACAAGAAAAGGATCATAAAAATAATGTGAGTTTAATATTGATGGAAGAAAAGGATACCATACCTGTTTCAAGTCCCCTTGGCTCATGTTGTTTTCCTCGTCTACTACACCAACATACTCAATTTTGTTTATTTTAGGATCATTGGTAAAGCTAGTTAAGGATAAATTAGACATTGATAAACCGAAAATTGAGATTAACCCTTCTTGCTGCTTAAATATTGAGAAAGATGATTTTTTGTTTGTTTGTTAGAAATGCCCGTCACTTGGGGCTAGTGCATTTCAACTATTGCCTAAGAAAATGCAACCCAGGGGCATCTAAGCCATCAAAATCACCCGAGGATTGCACCCGACCTGGGCCACACCAACCCTTCACATGGCTGCATTTTTGGGTGTCTCCTCCCAACTAATTCACCCCTAAGAGGATTGAACCCAAGTCGCCCTGCTGACGAGACCCACACCTTAATCGAATGAGCTAGACAGAATTGACATAGAAAAGATGAAATTGATCTTTATAAAGCTTTTCATTTAACCCATCAAACAGATTAGTAAATTGGAAAATATTATTCATCAAAGGTGATTTGAAAAGGAGATGAAACGCTTTACCACCAATCAAGCAACAATCTTGAGACTCCTGACTCAAATATGAAACTGTACAAGACAACTGTGAAAGCTGGGATGCGAGGAGGGATTGAAAACATGTATTTTCTCCCACATGGCTTATAACGATTGACATTGGGATTTGATAAGAGAGAAAAGTTTTGAAATCAATGATGCTTTGGATTCCAGGAATGATTTCAAATTTTGGAATATGGTCAAAATTCACTTTATGAGAACAAACTCACCAAGGCAGAGAACCGACCCATCCTGATCAAGGATTGAATGAGGGATATTATCAACATTAAGCAAACCATTCCTTGAGGGTTCTTTGCAACTAATTAGACAACTTGAAGGTTGTAACAAAGAACACTCTTGGTCAGGTTGACTCATAACCATATTATCGTCTTGCAATTGCTCTTCATTAGATTTCTCATTATACTCGACAAAAGCCGGATAATCATTATCACCCAATTGACAAGAAAATAAAGTGATAAGTTCATTTTTAAGCTCTTTATCAACCTAAATTTTTTTCATAAATGATTCCTCAAATGAAATTTGCTTATTGTCCCCATTTTTTTCTTCTTCAATAACATGATCAAAATCGGAATTGTGACTTGAGTCAATTGAACATTGATTTGAAATATCATCAACCATGCAATGATTATGGACTTGCTCTCCTAGAGATGCTTTGATGGACTCATAGATGGAATTCTCAACTATGGATTTTTCGGTATGATAATCAATGGGTTCACTTTCGTGAGTCACATCAAAATCGCCATGCCTTCTCCAGGGAATGATAACAAAGTATCTCCTATAATTTGAGTAATGTTGCATTCAACTTCATCTTGAGAGTTAGCGTGATTATGCCGAAGACACTTTGTGATATTTCTATTGGTTGAAGGTTTGCTCAAAAGCTGAATTAAAGGCAAATTCACTATTGGCTTGGGAGAGGAGAAATCAAATTGATAAGGCCAATCCTCAACTATTTAATCATCGTTTTTTGATTGTCTTCATTAAACTGATCTCCATCAACACAATCATTGTTTGATTTCCCTTCTATGGATTCATCAATGTTTTTCACCCCATTCATCTCTTAATAACTTGGTAAACATGTCGTACCCAATGATGGATCCTGGTGCTAAATGATCAAACCATAACTCGACATTCCCGCCCAAAGGTTCACCCAAGCCCTGCTTATAAACATCTTCATTTTCCGCACCTCTAACTTCCATATAATCCCCAAGCATTTGCAAATGATTTTCAATAGATATGGCATTGTTTCGATAGAAACGAGACGACCTTTCAATGTAATCATTTGGCATAGGATGAGGTGCCCCATATATCTCAGAGAAGTCAAAAGGAGATTGCTTAGCTTGCGTTTTAACTACTCTAGCTTTTCTGCTTAGGATTTGATTTGGATGTCTAACTGGATTATGATAATCATTCAATCGACTGCTTTGGTTGCAAGGCCTTGGTTGGGCTTGATGCTTACTAATCGACTTACTTGGGGTGTTTGGGACAACTACTTTAGAAGGTTGGACATTTGACATACGAGGAAAAATATGGGTATCATAATAGTTTTGACATTGAGGTTCATACCCTTAGGCATATTTAGAATCATCCTCATACCGATATGTTGGTTGCCATTTTCTTCTTTCCTCCATTTTCCTTTTAAACTCCGTTATATTTTCATTTATTTCTTTCATGTATTGGAGGAGTATATTCGAATTCATTATGATTTATGGGATGGGATCACTTCTTAGTGGAGTCGCCAGGTGAACTTGAGATCTTGTTCACCACAAGATATATTGTTGGAGAGATTGAGGCGAGTGAAAATAAATGATGGCTATGTAAAATCACAAAATGAAAAATATAACCACCAATAATTAAACATGATGGAATATGATTGATACACATGCAAGGGGCACACTCGTAGACACTCGAGGTAAACCTCTACCTCCTCGACAACGACGCCAAAAATGTTACCACGGATTATGTAGCTACCCCTTGAGGTTATTTATTGAGGACAATAGAGGGGAGGCAACCACCACAGTGACTTGCAAAGGTCCTGGTCACCGGAGGAGTAACTAGTTGTCACACCAACCAGGTCCTTTGTCACTTTAGGCCAACTACTTGAGACAACCAAGGGGGAGGCCCTAGTCTCTCCTTGTGGAAAAACATTGACTAACAAGACACCCAAACAAGGATTCAAATAACTAGGACACAAGATGACTTGTTAGGCAAAAAGAAGTGCTAGGGGTGAATAAATGATATCACCCTAGGGGGTTTTGAGTTAGCGAAATGAAATAATCCCCAAAGACAGTCTCATATCTGATTAATGGATGCCCAACACTAGATTTGATCACTTGGATAGAGGATAAAGAGGATATATGCACACCCAAGCAATCAGAGACAAACAACTAACCAAAACTAGCTATTGCCAGTCACCTAGGGCACACATAGAGAAGAGGCCAACGCCTTAATCATGGGAAAATGGAGTCAACAATGCATAAAAATCAGTTCCTAAAGGTTTTAAGACATTACCACTATTACAGGAGCCATTCTAAGTAGAATGACTTGTGTGACAAAATGAAGGTTTGAACAAGTAATTTATTTAGATGGCTCCTGGCTAAAGATTTGCAAACGAAAGAAATGCAATGAGAAGCTTACTTGATTATTGAAGAGAAGAATTGAAATGGTGAGGATTTTCCTCTCAAAGTCTAAGTAGAAATATCTCGATGGAAGTCCGAATTCACCAAAAATGCCCAAGTGACCAATGTGCCTCTCTTCACCTGTCAAACAAAGATTTGATCAGTTTATTTGCAAAAGAATAGGACGAGAATAAGCAAGAAAATGACAAAGAATAATGATGGACAATAGTAACAAAATCACTCCTTGTCAAAATCAATTTTGAAGGAGCCAGAGTGGATTTTCTCCAAGTGATGCGCCTCTCTCCCAGTTGCCTTCTTCCCTGGAAACAATGGTTGAAACAAAAATAGTCGAAGCTGCCACAAAAATGTCTCTAATAAAATGGAGAAACAACAATAGTCACTACCTCAAACATCCACAATCACACAAGTATTGGATCTAGAAGTTCTTTCTATTCACTTGTTCAATTGCCAAAAATCCTTTTATAATGAGGTGTCCTCTCTCATAAATAGATTCGAGAGAGACCAAATCCCTCACCAACTTTTAAATGAGTTAATGAGATTAAAAGATACATAATTGATAATCAAAGGTGGAGATTATATCTCTCACATATACATGGATCAACTAGACTAAGTGAGGGAGGCGACTTTCCCTCATAACGCCCAAGTACATAATAGAATGATATAACATGATAATATATCAAAAGGGGTCACCTAGGGGTCAAATGTGCCTCCTATGGACATAACATAACATCCCACAGGGTACCTGGTACTCAATACATGATACACCATCTCAAAATGTTGCGCTCCCTAGGAAGTGTTATTTGCACAAGATAGGCAAAACATAAAGGGCCAATGCTGGAGATTATAAAACCAAGTGGAATTGTGCCTGGATACCCTCTGGAGCATAAGAAACATAATCCAAGTCAAATCGTTGCCATTCACTAGCCTATCGTTTCACTTGCTAAGCCATGGTCGCTTTGATCATTTATAATTAAATTGCCTGAAATGCTCCGTAAATACTCAATATGCCCATAACTTCATCTTCTGCTGCCCAAAATAAAAATTTGACTACGCCAAAAGTTCCTAAAACGATTTTGGTGGAAGGCCTTCAAATAACTTTTCAAAATTTAATAAAATCTGGTTCATTTCATTAAAAAATTCATCCAATAACTGCATTGAACCAATTTTCGCATTTATGAAGCACTGGAATGGTATGGGTTGCTTCCAAATGCACCAAAATACAACTATTGAAAATTTGTAGCCATATCTACCTACAGGCCCTGCTTATTGACCAAGTCAATAGTGTTGACCAGGCCAAAGTTAATCAAAATAATGATTGAGCCAAAAATTGAGTGTCTCTGCATGCATGAGGTGTAGGTAATACATTCTTAATGATATTAGCAATAGACTAAAGGCATTAGTAGCATGAAAAAATGGTGATCGATACAACAAATATATAAATAAGTCTTTTAATTAAAACAATTGCATGATTAATAATGAAGTCCCTACCATATACTCGCTTTCACATTCAATCCAATCTACAAAAGAGATCATTCCTCTTTAATTCGGGTGAAGTGGAATGCAACAAGGCTAGGCTTAGTGATAGCTTGACTTATTGGACATACTTGATAGACTTTTAGAGATAAGGGGATGAGGAAAACCATGGTGGCATATGCTGGACAGAAAACAATAGGGAAAGGAGGTGTCTCACAAATGTTAAAGTTAGGGCTTTTTAACAAAATATAAAAAAATGTACTGAAATAAAATCACAATTTGTAGGACAACAGTAGTAATGTACTGTAATGTCCTCTTCTGCTTAGACATTGAGGACCGACCCACTAACCTATATGATTCTCATAGGTTCGAGGGGGCACTGACAGTCAGGGAATCAACTGTGGACTAATGCCATATAAGAATATCTAGGGCATCAATATTATATCATCATTGGGTAGACGGGGCCACCAGAGCCAAAGGCCACCTGCATGCATGACATCTGAGCATTATTTCATGATGCATGCACCCGATTAAGTCTCCATGCACCGACATGCAAGTCAACTGCAAATTAGAAGTTAAAGTGACCTAATTAGGTTAAAAGTTAGGTTATTCGCAGTTGGAAGTTATAAAAGAAAAGTAAAGTGAATGGAGAAAGACACTTATATGATTATTGATTTGAGGATTCGAATTGGAGAGCTCGACGAGCTAAGTTGAGTTGAGTGCATGTTCAACTAACTGCTGTATTTCGGCAGCGAAATCTATTTGCCCTAGTTCATCATCAGGTTGGATCATCCAGATTCAGCACTACTTCATCATTAGGTTATATTCAGCAGTTACTTCGTGAGATTGAATATTCATCCAGTCGGAGGGTTCCATCATCATACCGTGGTCAGAAACATATCTATTCGTTTTCTTCTCTACAGAGGGCAGAACTTTTGCATGCTGCTACTATTCATCTTCGAACACCCTCATTACCCTTCCCTTGGAAGAAGGGCCTCTCAGCTTGAGTATCAAGCAAGTTATCAGCAGTGCTCCCTTTCTGGAAGGCGTTTTTCTGCATGGGCGAATTGAGTTGAGGACACTTACGTTTTGGGCTATTGAGCCACCGTTTCTTCTGCATGTTGCTTCCATCACCGCCAGAGGGGTACTATAACCCAATTGCACCTCATCCGGGTCTTCAACAGTGGCTTATTTATTATTGAAGAGCATCTATAGCTTTGGAGGAGGGTGCATTCACCTGTGGAGGACGATTCGGCTTATCTCCCTATTTCTCCATCAGAATCCTTGCATGTGGGGACCATCCTCTTCATCATCAGTGGATCTACATACTGGTATGTACATGCATTAATTTCTCCTATTTTTGAGCATTTCAGTATTATCTAGGGCACAGATCTGCATGCATGCAAAGATCAGGGTTTGCTTTCCTATTTTATTGAGGCATAAGCCTACTAGCCATCTAGAGTACACACAGAAAAAGAAAAATATCAGTTTGGGATATTACAATGGTATCAGAGCTATTTTCCTTGCCAGTTGTGGGCATGCAAAATTATAAATGAATTCAGAAGACCCATACAACATTACTTACCGAAGACAGAGGTGTAGAGACAGTGATGGAGGAGAAGAGGAGTTAGAGGACATAGAGTTGGGGGACAGAGAGTATCAGTTTGGAAAGGGCAAAGAAACAATGGTCGAGGATGATAAAACAACTTTCAATAGTCTCATATCATCCATAAAAGAACTCACTAATGGGAAAAAAGAAATGATTGAGTACCTTCAGGCAAATGACAGAGAAAAATGGGCCCACCCCACACAGTCCCTTGTTTCCCAATAGTGATAGGGTATCCACCAGCAGTAGTAGGGAGCACTTACATACCAACATGCAGAGCCATCCCCATATATACACCAAGCCTTCCTGACCTACCATGCCTCAATTCTTGGATAGTCCAGTTGCAGTGCCTCTAGCACAAGTAGAACCAAAAGAATCCATAAGTCCCTATCTGAGAGAGTATAGAGCTTTAGGAGATGACTTCCATTCAGCCATGACCTTCACTGACTTTTGCCACTTTAAAAGTAAGAACAAACCCAGAGCTTACAATAGGCCATTCACCCAGAACTATGAGTTACCACGCACTGTAGGGAAACTGACTATCCCTACCTTTGAGGACACCTGGGGTGGCCCAACCCGGAATTGGATGCAGAAGTTGGATACATACTTCCAGCTCAACCCCATGATTGAGACAGATGCCATTAAATTGGCTACTTTTCATTTGGATGGAGAAGCACATGAGTGGTGGTACCACGGGTTAGTTACACTAGGTCACAATACCATCACATCATACCCAGATTTTACACAGAGGCTCATTGAGCGGTTTGATCGGAAGGACCCTGAGGTACACTTTAGAGAGCTGACACACCTCAAGCAGACAGGTAGTGTAGATGCATTTATTTCAGAGTTTCAGAGGACAGCAGTCATGGTGACAAATATATTAGAGAGCAGGTTGATTATGTTGTTCATAGAGGCCCTCACTGAACCCTTATGGGGATGGGTCAAGTCTTATAGGCCCACCACCCTAGCGGATGCCATCAGCCGGACTAGAGATTTGCAGGATGCAGTACCCAAAAATAGGTTTCCTCCCATAACCAATTTCCCTATTAAAGATAAAGAGAGGAAACCCTTCCAAAAAGAATGGCCCAAGAAAGAATGGATGGACAATGATACCCGACATGACCTTAGAAGAAAGCCAGGAACCATGGGTACCAGGTCATAGATGTTCAGGAAAGGGAAAGGCCTACTACATAGAGGCCTATTCCGATAGTGGGGAGGATGAGGATTATCAGGATCAGGAGTAGGATGAGACACCAGAGACAGTTGATGAGGGACAGGCCTCGGGAGGTACCATTGCTACCATGACAGGGGTTCCTAGATTCCACACTCTCTGGATCAGAGGTACCGTATAGGGCCACAGAGTGGGAGTGCTGATAGATGTTGGGGCATCCCACAACTTTATTGATGCTGCATGGGTGTTGAGGCCTGGAAAAGCGCAGGCAACAACAGCAAGGGATTCTCCCCAGTCAACGTTCTCAACTAGCTCGTGACTGTTTGGTATGGGGAATTCGTCCGGTTTACGGTCTGGCTACTGTAGGTCATGTAAAAAAATAAAAGGTTTTACCGGTTGCGGCCCGGTCCACCATATATATTTTTGTGTTTTTAACTTTAAGTATGATATGCAAGTGCCTATCTAAAATGCAGATTGATAAAGAATACGAGGAGCGGTCACAATGT